>MU865443.1:0-60501 GCA_033297215.1 Podospora fimiseda
ATAGTGTGGTTGTGTAGAAATTGAAGATAGTTATGGTAGGGTGGTAGAAAGTGGTGCATTCGCTTATCTGGTGCACTCGCTTATCACGCACGTTAAGCCTTTTTGAAATAAAACCTTTTTAAAATAGATGATATCTATTCATTTTAAAACAGACTTGATTTATAAATAAAAGACAATTCTATCATAAGAAAGGACTTATAAATAAAAAACCATTTCTTATATAAGAAAGCCCTTTTAAAAAACGAATAGGCGTTTTTTATATTAAAAAGGCGTGTTAATTATTAGAGAGGCATAAGTATCGCGTTAAGAAACGATCAAGGTATTGATTGTATAAGGCTTGCATCGGTCCTAGCCGGACATTCAACTCATCCTTCATATTCGGCTTCCCGCCCTCTCTAACAAGGCCGTAGAATCCACAGGACCTTCGGGATTAAATGCTCCATATTATCAATGACCAATTGGGAGGTTAACCTGCCTGAAGATTATACCTTTCGATAATGGACCTTTTGTATTTTATCGAAACCAAAGAATGTATTGTTATTGCGGTTAAAAGTACTGTGACGGCTGGTCACCATAGAAACCATATATATACTGCAATTGAATTGTGAAGTGTTGATTTTACAATTCGACGTTCCTTTTGGAAGGTTGGTCAATTGGTCATTGCAGTGCCAGTCGTCCCGACCGTCACAAGTACTGTATTTTGAAATATCGAAACCTTTTTTGGTAAACAAATCCTTCTTTTCATTTACTCCTCAATATAAGCTGGCCACACTCGGACAATATTCGCGTCAGGCTGGGATATCCGTACCGGGCTCCAGAAATTTTCGGGGTCATAATACTTTTAATAAGGCTGACAGTACATTTAGCTGGCTTGAAAAATCGGGCCGAAATAATGAAACTTGTTCCCTATATTATTTGTGACTATGGAAAGAAGACTGGGTTGCATGTGCCTGGTACGTTGAGGACCTGAGTGACTATCACCACCTGTAATGCTCGTCTTCATCACTCGATTCCTCATCGTCATCATCAACAGTCTCGGCCATGGGTGGTATTAGTTTAAGGTAAATGTAGTGGCCGAAACCTTTGATCTTGTCGAAACGGTCCTTGTTGATAGACACAGACCGGTACATGCGGTCCAGTATGCAGGAACCAAAGTCGGGCAAGTCTTTTTGGGCTTGCTTGAACCTGGCCTTGGCGTCGTCGCTCAGGCGGTTGGCCCACAGGTGTGCCAGAAAATGATCGGTAAGAAGTGAATGAATTCTCGCATCTTCAATCGTGTTTTGGAAGATGTACTCGATAATTTCCGGCTCCGGGGGGATGGATCCCAACTTGTTCTGATCATTGCTGGTGAGATATCTGTAGACCATGGTATAAATGTCGTCCTCTAAACGCTTTATCAGGTGACTTTCGGCAAAGACATATACCCGAAGGAGCAAGTCCAGGTCCTCCCTTGAGCGAATCTTGTCGAGAGGGGGCGACTTGGATTCTGAAAATTTTGCCTTGTAAATCCATTCTGCAAAAACCTCAAAGACAACGGGGTCTTCTTCTGGGAACTTGAGAATGCCCTTGCTTTCCAGGAAAGACCCGTTGAACGCCTTGACGAAGAACTCAGAGACATCGCAGAGTAATGCTTCGTGAATAAACCATGGCTTGGTATCGTCACCACCAACTCGTATTTCAATCGTGCGGCTCGAGAGATTTCTAGAGGGTTGTCAACACGATGTTTCTTGATGAAAATATCAGGCCTGTTTTGCTTTACCTGTGAATGGTAGATTGCGACATGATGTTCTCTGCGGGCAAGTGCGCTTTATCGAAACTCTGGGTGCCAGATTCGCACAATATTCGCGTCAGGCTGGGGTACTATTCGTACCGGGCTCGAGGGAAGACTCGGATAACATTCGCGTCGGGCTGGGATATTCGTGCAGGGCTCGAGAGATTATCGAGGTTAAAGTACTTTAATAAGCAAATATTTAGCTGGCAAGTTGGTTGGTAGGCGGTGTGAAACCATAAAGGGAGGAAAAGAGGAGTATCTGCCTGATTGGAAAATTCTGGAACTCGGTCATGTCAAAGTTCAAGAACCGGACACGGCCCAGTCGCGCCAGACTCGGACAGCATTCGCGTCATTTAGCTGGCTTGCAAGAACCGGAGAGGTACCATGGGAGCAGGCAACAAAACGGGTTGTGTGGAATCTGATGAGAAGGAAAATAAGGCCTTTCCATGGTTCTCGGTTGCGTGGACCACCTCCGTAATAAGCAGCCACAAACGCTATCTTCATCTTTCCCCCCGCTTGACTCACTGGCCGGTTGGAAAAAACAACCATTTAAAGGTGCCTTCCATCTTTCCCCTTGTCACAAAAGTGATATCATCACGTCATTTGATAAATATGGGCAAAACCCAGAGCAGCATATTCACGTCCGTGGACGGATCAGGACATTTCGCCAGGTACGGATAAACTACCCATGCTGAATCTTGACGAGTTGTTATTTTAACAGAAAAAACAAATAGTAAATTTTCCGGCCGCGTCATCAAGATGCTCATCGGGCCAGAGAAAAAAGAATGGAACATCCACGAGTCACTACTCCTCGACGTGTCCGAATTCTTCATCAAAACTCTCAAGGGGTCCTTCAAAGAGAGCAAAGAAGGACTTATAGAGTTCCCAGAGGAAGAAGTTGGCATTTTTGGACATTTTGTCAACTGGCTGTACGTCAAGGCTTCAGGGGGACTGAAACATTTGGGAACAGCCGAAATCCGGAACGAAGCCGAGATGCTCGTGGTTCTCAAGGTCTCTATTTTTGCCAACAAGTATTTGATCACCGAGTTTGAGGATGATCTTGTCCGAGTGCTTCATCCCTACTTTGAAAGAATCAACTCGGGCGGAGTAAAAGTTGAGCTCATCCCGGACCATTACTCTCTTGTTTTCGGAAATACACCCGAGGGGTCAAAGATGCAGTCGCTTCTTGCAGACCAATGCCTCGTTCAAGTCAAGACGCGCTGGCTTGAACCCGACGTTCAGGAGCAGGTTCTGGAAGCTGAGAGAACATCTCCTGGATTGGGATTGGCCATCATGAAGAGTTTGTTCAAGAGCGGGCGTATGCGCTCAGAGTTACGGGGGGTGAAATTTTATTTGGGCCAGGAAGAAGAGAAAGTGGACTGGAAAAAGAAACAAGCACAAGTGCCCAGACCAATCAAAAAGCCCAAGAGGGCTAGATCTTCTCTACAACGTTTCATAACGTCCGATAGCCTCCTATAACCCCCCAGACGCTTTCACACCGATTATGACGCAAATCTTTACCACCGCAGAGAAAAGCTGTTATTGAGTTAAGTAGATTACCTAACTAGAGAATAAACATAAAGATTCTTCCCTACCTATCACAGATCTCTTAAGAATACTAGCATCATCAACAGGACCCATCTGAGACTTAAAAGGAGGAGACATCATGGATCCAGCCGTATTTCTTCTACTCAAATAAATATAATCGATAACATGTTGCTGATGGATGTTTCGGTGGTTAGTTACCATGGTTACCAAGTCCAGTTATACGATGAAAAAAAAAAACAGGTTGAGAGACGATGGTCGACGGCTGTTGATAAGAAGCTGGAAAAGAGGGGGAAGCCTTCAGCACAGATTTAATTACATTTTTTCAAATGAGTTCATGTCCTTTGCTTGTAAGAAAATGAAATAAATACTCTCTCCTCTTGAGGGGGGGGATTCTGACATGCTCAAACCTTTTTTTCCATTGACGCCTGATAGATACCATCGATAGATAAAATCCCACTTTCTTTTCTCCTCATGAGCCTCTCCCACAATCGTCACCACCATTGAACTCAAGGCATAATCTTTTGTTTATAAGTGATTCAAGAAGCTTGACCAAAAATAATCATAATTAAATAGTATTTGTTTTGCATTTTCATCACCATCATCATCAAGTTTAGGTAGGAAAACAACCAAAAATAATTTGATTCAAAACACAAAATATATACCGATATTTGTTAAGCCAAACATTAAATACATAAACAGCTACTAAACAAATCACTTTATTGAGAAAATCTCATGGTATAATGTGAATACCTAGTGATCAAGTAAGTGTGTCACCGTGAGCAAATAGTAAAAGAACTACACAAAAAGGTTTGAGATTTCATCACAAAACTAGAAAAACACATTACATCAAAACATTTTGACAGGATACAATAACCACATCGAAACATACAAAAGTACCTTAATATCTTGCACGCAAAAGAAAATAACAACATTTATTTCTCTCTTTCTCCTCTTGTCTATTCCCCTCTAGACCACCACAAACCCCGAATTTTTGACTCTATCAAAAAAACAACCCTTATAGTGGCTCGAGAAACAAAAAAGAAAGAAGAAACAACGATAAAAACAATGCAATTTCTAAATCCAGAAACCCATCCATCCATTTCATCCCTTCTACACTCAAAAATATTCCAAACCCCTAAGAAGAAACTAAAAAAATTAACTAAAAAAATAACAGTACTGGAATATAACCCATCATGATTAATCCCGCTTGCTTGCTCTTGTCATAAAAAAAAGAAAGCATAAGCCATACACAAAACAATACATTACTACCTAGCGGCAATCACATGACCATTCGCCCCATCTCCCTTTCTCCAAGTATCCTCTGCCCTAGTCCCAGGCGCCAACCATGCAGCATTACTGGCTCCCCTCTGTCTACCTCCTCCCAACGGTCCGTCTCCATCTGTTTTCTTAGAAACATCCAGAGCAGAACTAGGCCGAGACAAAATAGTAGCTGCCGCACCGTTCGAGTATCCATATCCTCCATTAGAATATCCCCCAACCGTGACAGGAGGCGCGGCAGATACCACCGAATTTAAAGGCAAAATAGACTGAGCTCTTCTAGTCTCGGTCATGCTTCTAGCTCTTTGATCTGCCTTGTTCTTCTCTGAGCTCCTATCGTATAGATATAGTCCCAAAAACGTCAATGCGATTCCCACGGCTTGGAGTCTTGTAGTGGAGGAACGGAACCAAATGATGGCGATGGTGATAACAAAAACTCTCTTGATCAGACTGGCTACAGAGTATGTAACCGGCGAGACGGTAGACAACAAGACGAAAGCGAGAATGTTTTGTCCAAAATGAAAAGTGCCGTTGAAGATGTATTCCAGCGTCAGTCTGCCATGATCAAACGAATTGGGCGAAACAGCAAGGTCGACAGATCCATCGTAGAGAAAATCGGTTAGGATATGAAACCCTTCAGACCAAAACCATATGGGAAGGGTCAAAATGAACGCCATGCCAGATGAATAGCAGAGGAGGTTTAATTTGTCGAGCTTCCTGGACTGCGCGGCGAGTCCCTCTGCTTCGGCACGAGCTGCTTCGTTGAAGAGGCGCTTGGAGAAAATGTTTTGAGTGACAAAAATAATTGTAGCCAATAAAGCGTATAGGATTCCAAAGAATTGACCGTTGAATGTATGGCTGCTTGAACAGGCGAGCATAACGCCAATGGTCAAGGGAATGAGCGAAAAGTATGTAGCTCTAGGATAGCGAATATCAAAGATCAATCTGTATGCCAGGACGGTGAATAAAGGGGAAAGGCCCTTGATTGTGTGGACTAGCGAAACGGGGATTTTGGAGGTTGCGGTCGAGCTGAGGAGGTGACCTCCGATTTGAAAGGCTGCGAGGGGAAGGGTTGTTCGGATCACATCGCGGGATGGGTATCTGATGGGGTGTTTTAGGGCTGGGATCGCGGTGCGGATGTTTGGGAAGGTTTGCGCGAGGAAGGAGAATATGAGGCAGTAGGAGGAGACGAAGGCGAATTGGACGAGAGTTAAAGTCGCGGGTTTAGGGAAGGCTGTGAGGATCGATTTGGAGGATGTGTTGGTCAGAGCTGAGGACCAGTACCAGGCGATACAGAGCATCTGTTTTACAAAGGAGGACGGGAGGGTCAGCAAAGTAAAAGGGGAAGAGGGAAAGGCAAAAAAAGACATACAATCAGCTTCCATGATACCGGCGCACGGAGGGCATCCGCAATCTCGTGGGCGTTTTCTCTCATACTACCGGATCGCAAACGGTGGATGGCATTGCTAATGCTGCTTTTCCTTCTGGAGTGGCCATTGGCGGCGTATGCATAACTTGAGGGTGGTGGCTTGGAGGACCATTTTACTCTGCTGTCGCGACGGGTGTGATGATGATTATTGAAAGATCCATTCTGCTGCTTCCCTTCGAAAACGTGGGCGGCATCAAAATCGGGGAACTTTTCTGTACCGCTGTGTGAAGCGTGCGCAGGTGTTGTGGAATGTGGCATTGTGTGTTTGGTTTTCTCAAGATACCATTTTGATCATTGGATAGTTTTTATTTTTTTTTTAAAAGTACGGGCACAGAGGAGACTACGCGGGGAGGGTCAAGCAAAGTGTACCCAGGTTGTGTCTTGTTTGACGTTTGACTGCCGTTTGTGGTCAATTAAACTCACTTGGCGCCGCCAATCCATTGCTTCAGAACAGGCACGCCGCGCGCTGGTCTTCTTTGCGCGCCCCTGAATTGGCACAGCCACAGTTTTTCGTCAAAGGAACACGAAACATCAGCCACACCAAGGCCTGGACTCTCTCTGATAAAACTTCTGAGGCGCGTGCAATTGGCAATCAGTTGAACGCTATCAGCCAAAAGTCGCGACTCAAGAAACTCCACCAACAACTGGGTTACTTACTATCATATCAATTATACCCATTTCCAAATCCACCATTCTGCGATTCACACACCATCATTGAGTCGTCTTCAATAATTTGTTCTCAAACAAACAAGAGCCAACGGCTCTCAGCTACAATCCAAAATGGCTGCGCCAAAGATGACCAAGAATCAAATGCGCCGGGCGAAAAAGAAGGAACAAAAGAAGACACAGACAAATGTTTGTATTATTTCCCCAATCTTGATCGCATCATCTAACAATACATATCAGGGCGTATCAACACCAGCAGAGACCCAAGATGAATCACCAAAAGACGATGCTGTCCCAGCAGCTGAGGACAACAACTCCCAATCCGAAAATCTCCAAGTCGAAAAGGAACCAGATGTTGATGCGACCATGACCGTCGATGGTCCCGTTATCGACGATATTCCAGAAGATGATCCAGCATTTGCCGAATACAAGCGACTGTTACAAGACAAGAACTTTTCCGTGACCCTAGACGAGGACGGAGCAACAGGGGAAATCAACGGCAGCGGCAACAAAGGCGAGGTATTCTACGACCAAGACGACGAGATCCCAAGCGAAGACGAGGAAGCAGAACCCAAAATGTCCAAAAAGAAACGAAAGAAGCTCAACAAGCTCTCCATCGCCGAGCTCAAAGCACTCGTGGCAAATCCAGAAGTCGTTGAATGGCAGGATGTGTCGTCCTCAGATCCTCGTCTGCTAGTTCAAATCAAAGCTCAGCGAAATATCGTGCCTGTTCCAACCCACTGGTCCCTCAAGCGCGAATACCTATCCAGCAAAAGAGGTATTGAAAAGCCACCGTTCAAGCTTCCCAAATTCATCGCCGAGACGGGAATTACAGAGATGCGCGACGCTGTCCTCGAGAAACAAGCCGAACAAACCCTCAAACAGAAACAACGCGAAAGAGTCCAGCCAAAAATGGGCAAACTCGACATTGACTACCAAAAGCTCTACGATGCCTTCTTCCGCCATCAAACCAAGCCAGACCTCACCAGATTCGGCGACGTCTACTACGAAGGAAAAGAATGGGAGGCAGACTACAAGATATTCAAGGCTGGAGATTTAAGTGAGGGTCTCAGAGAAGCCTTGGGCATGCAGCCTGGGTTCCCTCCTCCTTGGTTACTCCAACAACAACGCGTTGGTCCACCGCCTTCATATCCTACTCTCAAGATCCCTGGACTTAATGCGCCGCTTCCGCCGGGAGCTGCCTGGGGTTTCCAACCAGGACAATGGGGCAAGCCGCCACTAGACGAGTACAACCGTCCTCTTTACGGAGGTGATATCTTTGGTATCATGGCAGGTCAGCCTGGCTATCCAGGTACACAACCTACCGGTGCCGCCGCACAACCCGCAGCGGCAGCAGCAGGTTATGTTGCTCCTCTTGCTGAGCCTATTGAACGTACGCTCTGGGGTGAACTTCAACCACCAGCAGAGGAGTCTGAAGAAGAGGAATCAGAAGAAGAAGAGGACGACGAAGAGGAAGATGATGATATCCCCCCTGGACACGGCGCCGACAGGGATACAATCTCCGGTCTTGAAACTCCAGGAGGATATGCCAGTACCGTCAACGCAGCAGGCGGCGACACCTCAGGAATCGAAACCAGTATGGCAGGTGAATTTGATCTCCGCAAGACTCGTCGTGGATACGAGACGGAAGAATCTGCTCATCCAAGGTCTGCGTATACTGTTATTCCCGAGAGACAAACGAGAGTTGAAGGTTTCTTTGGTTCAGACAAGACGTACGATCTCTCACATAAACCTGTCTTGGGTCAGGAGGACGATACACGCAAGAGGAAAAAGCCAGGTGATGTGGACGTTGCTATTAATCCTGATGAGTTGGCTGGGTTGAGTAAAGAGGAGATTAGGAGAAAATATGAACAGGGGAGAAAAGAGGAAGGAGGGATGGGTGTTCAGTGGAATAAAACTGCTGGGTTTGATGAGGATTTGAGTGATATGATTGCTCAGGAGAGTAGGAAGAGACAGAAGAGGGATGAAGAGAGGAGGGAGACGAGGAGAGGAGGAAGGCATTAGGTTTATGTGTGTGTGTGTGTGTAATAGTATATATCAAAATTGTACTCTAGGGTTGAATGAGTTGGGTGTTTTTAGGAATAAATGACACGAATATAATTTGCTGCGTATTTTTAATGTCCCCGGTGATCTCTCTATTTTTAAATCATTAAAACGTTGACTACCGCCATTCTATTTTATATAACATAATCTACTCAAATTTAACCTCCCACCCCCTAACAACACCATCATCCCCCGTACTAACCAACATTTCCTCTTCCCCTTTCCTCCCTCCATCCCATCTCCTACACCAAACAACATGATTAACCTCATAATCGCCATGAGCCCCCTCAACTTGACCCAAAACCTTCCATTTCCCTTCCTTATCCTCCCCATACAAAACCAATTTCCCATCTCCACCAGTAGTCGCCACCACCCCTTTTTTATTCCAACAAACACTATAAACCTCCCTCTCATGAACCCTAGGTAACTCCCCAACACAAATCCATTCCTCCCTTAATTCCCTTCTCATTCTATTAGGTATCGACCAATCTTTATTTTCTTCCTTCTCTTCCCCTTCAGGTTCATCCTTCCTCTGCCATACCTTAACACTACCATCCTGACAAGCCGTAATAAACCTCCATTTACATATCCCCCCTTCCCCTCCCTCTTTTTCTTTTTCCCATTCAACAGCCCAAACCGTCCCCCCAAATTCCGTTAGTACACAAACACAAACCCATTCCCCATCCATATCCTCCCTCCACACCCTAACCGTATCATCATAACTAGCACTAACCAAACAATCCTCCCCAAACCTCCTCCCCTTTTGACTCTTATACTCCGGCATCCAGCTGACGAATTTAACATCCCCTTCATGTTCACTCAGCACAGCAACAGTTTCCCATTCCTCCTCCTCAACTTCCTCCCATATCCATACACTCTTATCCCTCGAACAAGTCGCAAGAAACTGTCCCGTAGGGGAAAACGCCACACTCTTGATTTCATTCTCGTGACCTTCTAGAACTAAATTAAATTCCCATTCGTCTTCTTCAGCAGAAACATTTTTTTCGAGGGTGCCGGATTGGTCATAGGTCCATATACCAGCTGTTGCGTCGAATGATCCAGTTACGAGTTTTAAGGTAGAAGGTGTGGAAGAAGGTTGCCAAGCTGCTGAACGAATCGATCGGGAATGTCCACCAGTCAAAGAGGAGTGTTTAGATAGGGTTGAGAGGGAGAATATTGTGACGGATTTATCGTGAGTCGTTGCGATTAATGGCAAGGTTGGATGGGGATGCGAGGACCAGGCGCGGATGTAGAGGTCTGGTTGGAATGGGGGAAGTGGGGAGATGATTGCTTTTGTTGGTGGTGGCATCGTAAATCTCGAGAAAAGTGTATATGTGATGGTGGTGGTGATTGATATCGCGGAGGGGTAATAAAAGACTGGAATTGGAGTTTGTTGGTTATGAATTATGCGTGCGTGTTTCGAAGCAGAAAAGAGGATAATATTTTACCAAAACTTCGTCTAATCTGTGTAACAGCTGTCGCAAACTCTATTTCTGTCACAAAGCACCAAAAAAACCAGTGGTTGAAGTAAAGTTTTAGAAAGTCCATCTGCTTGCCACCCCTCTTTTCAGAATTTCGAATCAAGACCCCTCGGCATCCCTCCGATGCCGCTACCCCACCATTAATATCCCCCCAAAATACCTATGATGCAATCAACAAACTGAAAAATAAAAATGTTTGCATTATTTACATTTAATCCTTATCATGAACTATAATCCTATCATTCATACATCCACCCCAATTCCCAATCTGATAATGCTATAATGTGTCCCAAACCTGCCCTAATTCAAAATACCCAAAAAAAACGCCTTCCCTATCCCATATATGCGGAAAAAAAATAACGTCCTGTTTGTCCCACTTACTTACAACAACACAATCAAGCACCACTCAATCCCGCCTCCCTCATTTGTTCAAATGTCTCCTCACCACCACCATTAATCATTCTCTCATCTTCATCCCTCAACCTCCTTTCCAACTCCATCCTCCCATCCTTCCCCCAATAACATGCCTTCTCCGTTCCATTCACGCATGCCTCAGTAATCAATACATATGGAGTCGGCGCATCATACATTGGCTCAGCCAAAACTCTCTCCATCTCCATCTTCAACCCTCTCGCTCCCGTCTCATTCTTTGCTGCTCTCTCAGCAATAGCATACAACGCCAACCGCGTAAAATGCAACTTGCTCGGATACGTCTCAAACAACTCTGTATACTGCGCCACCAAACTGTTCCGCGGTTCCGTCAAGATGCGATACAACTCATCTAGTGATAACGGAGTCAGCGCGCAAATATTGTGCAATCGACCAATCAACTCTGGAATAAACCCAAAAGCTTGCAAGTCCGCCGGTGTGGTCAAGTCGAGTGGTGTGAACCCACTAGGGGAACCAAGAGCGTTTTCAAACAGTGGTTGATGAGGGAGATGATTGTACATCTCTCTAGGCAGCTGCTCGTGTATGCCAGAAAGAGCCGAACTGCTTCTGATCTCTGACCCAAACCCAATTGATCGCTTCGAGACTCTTCTCAAAACAGTCTTGTCCAGTCCCACAAAAGCACCGCAAAAGACAAAGAGAATGTTGGTGGTATCAACAATGTATTGATCGACCTTTCCTCCCTGCGGAGGGCTCGATTGTGGCGTTGTTGGACCACCGCTATAACCTCCGCCACCATTGGTTGATGATCCCGAAGGGGGTGTATTTCGAGAAGACCGATGATCTTTGACGTTGACAGTCACTTTTGTTCCTTCAACAATCTTTAGCAGAGCCTGCTGAACACCCTCTCCTCCAACATCTCTGCCATTCATTGTTTCTTTTCTTGCAATCTTGTCAAACTCGTCCAGCACGACGATCCCGTGTTCGGCCGCCTTGATGTCGTAGTTGGCTTCGATCAGGAGTCGTTCAATGCAGGATTCGACGTCTTGTCCAATGTAGCCGGCTTGAGTGAAGGCGTTGCAATCGCTGATCGTGAACGGTACGTTGAGCTTCTTGCTGAGGGTCCTACAAAAACACACCACAGTCAGCATAGCGTTATCACGAAATAAATTGGGGACTTCCAATGGCATACTCAAGGATATATGTCTTGCCCACTCCGGTTGGACCAATCAGGAGCAGGTTGCTCTTGTCAATCTTTACATGGTGAGGGAATGCAAAGTCCTCTGGTATATAAAAGGTATCCGTCGGAGGATGGTCTTCGATGTAATTGTCTTCTGGTGGGCCCTGGGGTTGATGGGTTCCCCGAACAATCTCGCTGTGGCCCGGGAATTCGTCTTGAACAAGATAACGATAATTAGTCTGCTGGCCGCGCCATGGTTTGGGTGCATATGCAGAAGAAGACGAAGAAGCAGATGAACGGTCAAAAGGGTGCCTCCGCCCACCTTCGACTGGGTGCACAGGTGGATTGTTACGCTCAAAAGCGTCCCTGTCCTGGGCGTATTTTTGTCTCTGTATCCTCTCTCGGAGATTTTGGTCTAGCAGTTCGTGATGCTGGCGTCGTCGCAGGCCTTGGTAGTGGTTGAATATGACTGAACAAATGGTTTTCTTTGCCCTGTCCTGGCCGACTACGTAATCATCCACCCTCTTCTTGAGGTCTCGAGGATAAAACTGGGGGACACCAAACTGGCCTCTTTTTGAGAAGATGGGACCTCTTCCAGTATCTTGGGTTGGATCATAGCTAGTTGTGAAGCCAGAGTTGAAATATGAGGATCGTCGGGGACCGGCGAAGAGGATGCTTGACGTCGAAAAGGCTGGATGTCGCATTCGAGCATATCGCAGGGGAATCACGTACGTCGGCGCTCGCGGTCTTGTTAGGACCGACATTCTGATGGTGGTGGTTGGCGGTCGGTGTATCTCATGCTCTGATTGGAGACGAAGGTTTATTTGATGTTGCGATATGTTGCTTACCGATACTAACCACCGATACCGCCAGGCATTGTTTCGCTGCCTTTGTGTCACATCATCCCCCCGTGTAAGATGCGGGGACGGGAGAGGCGACAGTGACACGGACACGGTCACCGACTCTCCACTTCCGGAAGCTCCCCTCCCTTGTCACTTTTCTTGGCCTGGTATGGGCCTGTCATCCCCACTGTAGCTTTCACAGAATCTGGGCCCGACTCTCGGAGCCGGGGTCCTTGTGAGATAGTAACTGATAATGAGATTGGGCTTCTTTCGGGAGTCATAATGGGTTGATATGCAGTAGTACCTGGAAGCTACATAACGCGGGACATAATACATGCAGATTGCAGATTGAAACATTTTCTTTGCAGATTACATATTTTTGGAGGGTTTTCCAGGTAGGATTGGGCCGCAGAGAACTCAAAAGAGCACCATCCAGAAGCCATGATGTAATCTAGCATTGGCAGCATTGGCAAAAGCAGGCAAGCTGATTTTCCCCTAGCTTCCTCCACTTTTAGCACCCCTCACACCATACGGAGTACGAGAAGGCCCTTCTCTCTGCTGAGGCGAAAAAAGAGATCAACAGAGAAACCCAATGGATTATGATAATAAAATAAAAATAAAAAAAGGTTCCCCCACTACTCGCTTGTGACAAAAATCCTGCTGGTTACTTTGCTTATCGTTTCCGTTCGTTGGGCGTTGCAAGAGTTTCAGGTTGCATTGGACTGAGTGCGAAAAGAAGACGGACTGCGCCCTTTCTTGTGTTGCTTAACTACTCCCCCTTCCTCCCACTTCCCTCTTTTCTTTTTCTTTTTCTTCTTTTAGAATATACATCAAGCCAGGAATGGGTGGTACAGTCTCAACTACAGCCAATTCACAACCAGACGTTCAAGACGTACAGGACAAGATGGCATCAACCACTCTTACCAACGGCACTGCGGGGCAGGATGATATCCCCAATGACGGCACCGGTGTCATCAAGCTCGATCCCTATCTCTCCCCATTCAAGGAGCCCTTGCAGAGACGCTTTGCAAAAGCCCAGGATTGGATCAAAAAGATTGACGAGACCGAGGGTGGTTTGGAAAAGTTTAGCAAGGTAAGTTATCATCTCTATTTGGCACCGTTCGTGGCGACTCAACTAACAACTGGTTTCAATTACAGGGTGCAGAGATCTACGGCATCCATCAGGAACAGGACAACTCTATCCGTTACCGAGAATGGGCACCAAACGCAACCAACGCCGCCCTCATTGGCGAATTCAACAATTGGGACCGTTCTGCCCACCCCATGAAGAAGAACGAATTCGGTGTTTTCGAAATCACAATCCCTCCTACCTCTGACGGCAAGCCTGCCATCCCTCACAACTCCAAGATCAAGATCACACTCCAGCTCCCATCGGGCGAGTGGGTTGACAGACTCCCAGCATGGATCAAGTACGTCACCCAGGATCTTTCAGTCTCGCCGGCGTACGAGGCCAGGTTCTGGAACCCACCCGCCTCTGAACGATACACATTCAAACACTCCCGTCCCAAGAAGCCAGAGTCTCTCCGAATCTATGAAGCCCACGTTGGTATCTCCTCGCCCGAGCTAAAGGTGGCCACCTACAAGGAGTTCACCAAGAACATGCTCCCTCGCATCAAGGGACTCGGCTACAACGCAATCCAGCTGATGGCTGTCATGGAACATGCGTACTATGCCAGCTTTGGCTACCAAGTCAACAATTTCTTTGCTGCGAGCAGTCGCTATGGCCCTCCAGAGGATCTGAAGGAGCTGGTTGATACTGCTCACGAGCTTGGTTTGGTTGTTCTGTTAGATGTCGTACACAGCCATGCTTCCAAGAATGTGTTGGACGGATTGAACGAGTTTGATGGAACTGATCATCAGTATTTCCATGAGGGTGCAAAAGGAAAGCATGAGCTTTGGGACTCTAGGTTGTTCAACTATGGTCATCACGAGGTGATGAGGTTCTTGTTGAGCAACTTGAGGTTCTGGATGGATGAGTATGCGTTTGATGGCTTCAGGTTTGATGGTGTCACCAGCATGTTGTACTTGCATCACGGTATCGGAACTGGCTTCTCTGGTGGCTACCACGAGTACTTTGGTGCCGGGGTTGATGAGGAGGCTGTTGTCTACCTTATGCTCGCCAACGAGCTCCTTCACAACCTTTACCCAGAAGTCATCACTGTGGCAGAGGATGTCTCTGGTATGCCAGCACTTTGTCTGCCTCTCAAGATTGGCGGCGTCGGCTTCGACTACAGACTCGCCATGGCCATTCCTGACATGTGGATCAAGATCCTCAAGGAAAAGAAGGACGAGGAATGGGATATCGGCAACATTTGCTTCACTCTGACCAATCGCCGCCACGGTGAAAAGACCATCGCCTATGCCGAGTCTCACGATCAGGCGCTCGTCGGCGACAAGACGCTCATGATGCACCTGTGCGATGCTGAGCTCTACACCAACATGTCAAACCTCACACCTTTGACTCCTGTGATTGACAGGGGTATGGCCCTTCACAAGATGATCAGACTTCTCACCCACGGTCTCGGCGGTGAGGGCTGGCTCAACTTTGAGGGCAATGAGTTTGGTCACCCCGAGTGGTTGGATTTCCCCAGAGAGGGCAACAACAACTCGTTCTGGTATGCTCGTCGCCAGCTCAACTTGACTGAGGATCCTCTCTTGAGGTATCAGTATCTCAACAACTTTGATCGGTCAATGAACCTGACCGAGTCCAAGTACGGCTGGTTGCATGCCCCTCAGGCCTGGATCTCGCTCAAGCACGAAGGAGACAAGGTGATTGTTTTTGAGAGGGCGGGAGCGGTGTTTGTTTTCAACTTTCACCACAGCCAGAGCTTCACCGATTACAGGATTGGGGTCGAGGTTGCGGGCAAGTACAAGGTTGTGCTGAACTCTGACACAAAGGAGCATGGTGGATTCAACAGAGTTGATGAGAGCACAAGGTATTACACTGAGCCTTTGGAGTGGAATGGTAGAAAGAACTGCACACATATTTATATTCCGTGCAGGACTGCTTTGGTGAGTTTTTTTTTTCTTTCTTTGTGATGATGGGAAGCAGGTTGCTAACAATAATTTTTTAGGTCCTCGCATTGGACAACTAGACGGTCTGTTCCTCTGAAGATGCCATGCAACCCGATGATAGTTCTGGGCTTTTGGCTGAAGTGGAGAGAGCAATTACCCGGAAAGGCATTTTTTGTTGCTTTTGGTGGATTTGGCCGTTTATTAGAAAGCATGTTTTTTCGTCTTTTTTTCATTTTTTGTATTTAAAATAAAGTAAAATGAACAATGAATTGTTCTTGTGGTGTTTAGAAAGGTCAGCAAAAATATAGACAAGGGAGGTGGCAACAGGATTGATTGCCGCTCGATTATTATGGACATGCACTCCTGCCCAACTGAAATGACCTGCGAGAGGAGCGACAGAGCTCGAGGAGTGATCGAACTGTTGGGAATGAGATGACATAAATCGAGTTTGAGACATCAATTGATATTCATGAAGCTTCAGAAAAAGCTTTGGATAGCGTATATCAAGATTGGTGATGAAATTTCTGGGATTCGTGGTGTTGAGCAAGGCAAGCAATTCGACAAGGGGCAGAGCTGTTCCGGGAGGTCCCGGCGACTGGGGGGCGTTGCTCATCTCAACAGCTGTGAGCAAACCAACAATTTTGACCCAACCCGCTCGCTGCCCACCTTCGCCCTGGCAAGGCCAAAAAACCACCCAAAAAAGTCAATTGATGAGGGGGAGGGGAAAAAAGTGTCTAGCCAAAAATGAATGGAGGGGTGTTTTTAGTAGAAGCTTCAAAAAATAGAAATGAAAAAAATCGGAAACAATTGGGCATTGTAAATGGTCATCAAAACTTGGAATGATGATGCGTTATCCCCGATGAATGAGGGGAAATGTGTGCTGTGCCCATCACTGGTCAGGAAGGGAGCAGCAACAACAAGGAGTTCGTGCAAAATCCCGACAGGTTTTCTGTGTGAGAAGAAAAGAAGTGGTGGATCCATCTTGATTGGAGGACGGGTGTCCCAGTCACGTGGAAAGATGGAGCTCCGCAGCTTCTAGCCGAAAGCTCATCGAGAGATTTTCGAACCCGTTTTCTTCCCTCCCTCTACCAAGCCAATACTTCCTTCACCTTGCCACATCCACCATCCAAAGTCCGCCCTTAATCATCGTCAAGATGTTCAAGAGGTAAGATATTTATAAAGAAATTTGCAATTGGGTTCGGAGGGGAAGAAGGAAAGAAAAGAGAGAACAGAAAAACTGATTTCCCCTCGTTTTCTCTCTTCTGTAGCGGCATTTCCGCCTTCGCCCGGACGGCTCGTCCCTCCTTCGCGGCGGTGCCTCGTCGTGTCGCTCGCCCGGCCCTCAACCTCAGAGCTCCCGCTCTCAGCAGATTCGCCTCCAGCGCCGGTGTTGGTGACGGCAAGATCTACCAAGTTATCGGTAAGCCATCATCTCCTTCGCCAGACTCCGGGAAAACATTTTAGCCAGCTAACCTTTTCTCTCGCGTTCCACAGGTGCCGTCGTCGATGGTTAGTTTTCTTCCGATCAACAACACACACAAGTCAACAATTGACTCGTCGCTGACCCGAAACAACAGTCAAGTTCGACACCGAGAAGCTCCCTCCCATTCTCAACGCTCTTGAGACCCAGAACAATGGCCAAAAGCTCGTGCTTGAGGTCTCGGTACGCCAAGCCCAGCCACCTCCACCTTCGCACCTCAGCATCATCCAACTGACACAATCGATAGCAACATCTCGGTGAGAACGTTGTGAGATGTATTGCCATGGACGGTATGTTTTCCATGATATCCGACGTATTTTGATTGGGGTTCTGAGACGATATTTAGGTACCGAGGGTTTGGTTCGTGGCGCCAAGGCTGTTGACAGTAAGTTTTTCCCGGGCAGAAGGATCGCGAGGCCAGCAACAAGATGAAACAAAAGATATGCTAACATGTACTTTCAGCTGGTGCTCCCATCACCATTCCGTGAGTTTTTTTTTCCGACGAGATGCCACAAATCATTGGGGCACCCAACTGACGCATGATACTTTTTTAAACAGTGTCGGCCCTGCCACTCTTGGTCGTATCATGAACGTCACCGGTGACCCCATCGACGAGCGTGGCCCCATCAAGACTGACAAGTACCTCCCCATTCACGCCGAGGCTCCCGAGTTCACCGAGCAGTCTACCACTGCCGAGATTCTCGTTACTGGTATCAAGGTCGTCGATCTCCTCGCTCCCTACGCTCGTGGTGGAAAGATTGGTCTCTTCGGTGGTGCCGGTGTCGGCAAGACTGTCTTCATTCAGGAGCTCATCAACAACATCGCCAAGGCTCACGGTGGTTACTCCGTCTTCACTGGTGTCGGCGAGCGTACCCGTGAGGGTAACGATTTGTACCACGAAATGCAGGAGACCTCCGTCATTCAGCTTGATGGCGAGTCCAAGGTCGCCCTTGTCTTCGGTCAGATGAACGAGCCCCCCGGAGCCCGTGCCCGTGTCGCCCTTACCGGTCTCACCGTTGCCGAGTACTTCCGTGACCAGGAAGGCCAGGATGGTGAGAAATTTTCTCTCCCTGCTCTTTTTGACTAAAAACTAACAACAATTCTAGTGCTTCTCTTCATTGACAACATTTTCCGCTTCACCCAGGCCGGTTCCGAGGTGTCTGCCCTTTTGGGTCGTATTCCCTCTGCCGTCGGTTACCAACCCACTCTTGCCGTAGACATGGGTCAAATGCAGGAGCGCATTACCACCACCAAGAAGGGTTCCATTACTTCCGTCCAGGCCGTCTACGTCCCTGCTGACGATTTGACTGATCCTGCCCCCGCCACCACCTTCGCCCATTTGGACGCCACCACTGTCTTGTCCCGTGGTATCTCCGAGTTGGGTATCTACCCCGCCGTCGACCCTCTTGATTCCAAGTCTCGTATGCTCGACCCCCGCATTGTCGGTGAGGAGCACTACCAGACCGCCACCCGCGTCCAGCAGATCCTTCAGGAGTACAAGTCTCTTCAGGATATCATTGCCATTCTTGGTATGGACGAACTTTCTGAAGCCGATAAGCTTACCGTCGAGCGTGCCCGCAAGATTCAGCGTTTCCTGAGCCAGCCTTTCACTGTCGCCCAGGTTTTCACTGGTATCGAGGGTAAGCTCGTCGACCTCAAGGAGACCATTGCCTCCTTCAAGGCCATTCTCGGCGGTGAGGGTGATGACCTCCCTGAGGGTGCTTTCTACATGGTTGGTGACTTTGCTTCCGCACGGGCAAAGGGTGAGAAGATTCTTGCCGAGCTTGAGGCCAGCTCTTAATTTTGTTGAAAGAATGGCGTAAAGCGGGTTTAGGGCTATGGTTGTGGTGTGGTTGAAAGTACAACAAAATTTTGGGAATATGGATACGGCGACCTGTGTATAGAAGCGATAAAAGGTTTCCGGAGAAGTTTCCCTAACAAAAAGCTCAGATCAAGTTTTCTTTTGTGAGCTGTGTATCAATTGACGTCGTTTCCTCTGTCTTTTAAAAGTATATTATGTGAATTGCTGTGTTTTCTGTCATTAGGGGTTGTCTTGATTTAGTATTCTAGAACAGACAAGAATTCGATGTTTACTTTTGAATTGTGTTTGTATTGACAGGTTTGCGCTCTCTTCCGTACGAAGGAGAATTTGTGAAGATTCCGCTGCGTGGTTGTTCATTTGTGGACAGTCTAGTAGAATAAGCCGATAACCAATTTGCTATTTATGCATGTATGCTATGTATGTGAATGGGTTGATATCAACCTTTAGAGATTATTGAAGAAATGGGAAATGCTAAATAATGGGTTACCCCCCTTTTTTTTTCTTGTCGTCAAATGGTTTTTTCCCCGCTTTATTGTAAGTGTTGGGATGATGGGGACGAGTTGAGTTAGACTGAATAAGAGAAAATGAGGGATTGAAGAAAAGGAATAGGGTTTAGAGGGATGAAGTTGAAGAGGCAATGAATGAAAGAAAGAATGAATGGGTTGAAAGAGGGGTAGTATATAACATTGATTTGGTTTGCATGGCTGGTGTTACGGGAAAGATTTGGATGAAAAAGGAATAAAGGGGTATGTATATGTATATGTATATGTGTATGTATGTATGTATGTGTGTATATGTGTGTGTCGAAGATTTTAGGAGGGAGAAACTACTGGGAATTGTTGGGATGAGATGAGATGAGATGATGATATATATCTATGTAAAGAAAGACGGAGGAGGAGAGATTGTTTAGATTTTGTCTTGAAAGTGATTTTTGTACGAATGGTTGTGTCTAATGGTTGTGTCTGTAATGGTTGTTTTTCTGGTTATATAGAAGGGAAAAGAAAATAACGTTTTGTGCTACATATACTCTGGTGGTTGTCTTAATGAAGCAGGGAGTGGTGACCTGGTTCATTTAAGAAAGTCCAAAAAGGGGCTGCTTGGGAGGAGGAGGAGGAGGAGGAAGAAATATGAGTTTAGTTTGGGGTTTTCAAGAAATATTGAGTTATATATATATATATCCCTTGGGATTGAGTTACTGTAGTTCAGTTGACACCATAACAGACAGAAGGATTATGAATTGTTATGATATGTATGTATGTTTTATCTGAGAAGATGAGAAGACAGTTTGAAGAGTTGGAAATGAGGTTCTTGAGAAGCCTTTTAAATTTAAAATGTGTGGTGTATGGCATGTCTATTTTTTTATTTTTTTTTATTCTCTGGTTTCTTGACACATATATCTAAACAAAGCAAAAATACTTTACTTATTTTCTTATTTTATTTTTTCTCTTTTGTTTGGGAAGGCCATGCGGTCATCCTCCTCCTCCTCCCACCATCATTATCGAGAATCAAAGACGCGTCGTCCCTGGTCCTACATTGGTTTTAAGTATAAATGGTAAGCGAAATATCCAGTATGTCACAGAGGGAACTAAAATGTGTGCCGGGATATATATCTTGTGGGAATCATATCAAAATCATGTCGCCTTATCAATAACCAACTACTACTCAATCAACCACTCCTCAACTTCAACACCCATACTTCTCCCCAACCCTCTAACAACCTCCCAACCAACATTAACCCTCCATTTCCCACCCAAATCCATCGGATCCCCCCCTCCAGAAACAATCCCACCAACCCTAACCAACAATCTTAAACTAGCCAAAGTAGCAATAGCCATTCCAACATCAGACATCATCATATCCCCCCCTGCCCCACCACTCTTCTTCTCCTCCAAATAATTAGGATCCCATTCCCCTCTAACAGCAGCAAAAATAGCCAACATTCTCTCCAAAACAAACGCATGAGCACCCAATAACTTTCTCGCAATTTTGCGATGTTTACTTCTCTTCACTCTATTCCCCGTAGTACCAACTGACAGTCCTCCTCTTTTCCTTTTTCGTCCATGATGATGAGTAGAAAACAAAGTCAAATCATGTCTCGTGGCGTTATGTGAAGCTAAATAAGCCGCCAACAACAATAATCTAGCTGTCGTAGGTAACAAAGCAGCTAAATCCGTATGTTTTGTTACACCTGCTGCCACTGCCACCTTTGACTCTGAGACAATAATCCCAGGATCTAATAATGATTCATCCTGTAAATGTACCCTTGACAAAACCAACAATTTGGCGAATTCCTTAGAAGAATGTGTGCCAGAAACTATTGGCTGTGTGAATCGAGGCCATAATGCCTGACAGGCTTGTTGGAAAGCTGGGAGGGTTCGACATGCGGAACGGGCGAGGGCGTCGTGAACTGATCCTACGAAACGGGTCCAGAGGTCGAGGGTTTCTTGATGAGTTGTATTGGGGATTGGGGAGGATGGGGGATAGCGGTTTGAGAGGATTGTGATGAATTCGGGTTTGGTGTAGGTTGGGAAGTGTATGTGGGGGACGAAGGAGGTTCGGAGGAGGTTGGGGGGGGGTGAGGTTACGATGAAGAGTGTTGTCAGGGATGGGATCTGAAGGAGTCAGTTTGAAGTGAAGGGAAAGGAGAGACGTGAAAAAGACTTACGATTTCGGATAGTCTTGCCAAGGCGGAGAGGAGGGTATGTGGTGCTTCTCTCTGGCGATCGATACCGTCAAAGACGAGAACGAAACGGGAGGAGTTGGCGTCTAACATTTTGGAGAGTTCAACTACCAACTGGGAGACTGTCTCGCATTTTGTTGGTGGAAAAGACCATTGTATTGCTTGGGATACTTTTGAGACGACGGACTCGTAGAGATGACGGGCAGTGATGCATTCTGCAGAGTTTATTATGGCGTGTTTTAGGGTATTATCAAGTTTGGATAAGAGGGCGGTTGTGATGGCTGTTTTGCCCGTGGATTCGGTGCCGTATAAAACAAGATTTCGACATGGTGCGGCAGTGGGATTAAGGAGGGTTGACAAAACGCGTATTTGGGAATTACGACAGGGAAATGTTTGGGAGAGACAGGTTGAGAGTAATTCGTCTGGTAGTTGGAATAAGGCGGGCGTGGCCATGGTGATGATTGTGAAAGAAATTGGGAAATTGAAAGTGTCACACTAACAGATTCAAGGTTAAACGTTCGCGTTCGCGTTCTTGTTCTTTCTCTCCACTAACAAATTTAAAGAGTTGCAGCACTCCGAGAAATAGGCCGACGTTAATCCCTAAAAAGCAAATCCCCCACATTCTGGGACATTTTGGGAACCCGCTAGAACGTCCCTTTTTACAGTGAATGGACGGTTGAAGATAGGTACCGACTCCTGGGCGGTTTCATTCCCGGTTATCTTGATGATCCATGAATTTGGGACGGGAAGGCGATCTGAGCACCTGTTAATTATATCTTGTACTATTTTATTTCTATTACATGATGGTCTGTTTTTTGGATGATTGGATTGCCATATTTGCATCTTGCAACTTAACATCTTTTTCTTTTTTTTTTTTTAATTTTGTATTCATTCTCATCCACCTGTTTGCAACTCCATTCCATCTAATTAATTCGCTCTTTCACACTCTTCGGCATTCGGCAATGAAATGGACCCATCAACATCCGTTACCGATGCCACCATCACCACCACCACCTCCTCCGTAGTCGAAAAAAGGTATCACGCAAAAAGACCACATCGCAAATCAAGAAAAGGATGTCGAAATTGTAAAGCACGAAAAGTCAAATGTGACGAAAAACGCCCATCATGTCGCTCCTGTGTAGCCAGAAACGACACGTGCGTCTATCCCGTGTTACCCCTCAACACAACCACAACCACAACCACCACCGCCATCTCATCACCTTCATCATCATCCTCATCATCCCCATCACCTCAATCCCTCTTCCAGGAACCCTTATTCATCCCAACAGACCGCGATGAAGTTGACATGAGACTTCTCTGGTTCTACACCAACGCAACCTTTAACTGCTTCTCCTCTGGTCCCTGGAAAGAACGAAACGTCGATCAGGTCCTCCGCGTCGACGTCGTACAGCATGCATTCTCCCATCCATTCCTAATGAATTGCCTATTAGGGCTCTCGGCTATGCACATCAATCAGCTCGAGTTCCACGACCTCAAAGTTCCACCATCAAAGGAACTCTTATACAGAGTAAAAGCCTACGAAGGCTTCAGAAAGGCCGTCGAAGCAGCTGACCCATCTTCATTCCCAGCCTTGCTCGCTTGCTCACTTTTGCTCTGCGGCCTATCAACCTACGTCTTTCGAAGCGACGAACCCAGATCTCTCTACGTTCTCGATTGGATAACCCTCTGGCGGGGAATCGGGGCAATAGTTGACATGGCCGGCAGAGACAAACTGGCTGAATCGGGCTTGTTACCTCTGGTCATTAGACCAAATATCGATATGGAGCAGTCAGCCGTGCATATTCCTTCTAATCTGGTCTTCATGTTGGTTTCCATCAAGGAAGGTGACCCGGATTATCAGTACCTCGAGTCATACCGGTTAGCTCTCAAGATTTTGGGATCGCTTTACAGGGAATTGAACCTGAACGGATTCGGCCCAATGTTGTTGCTGCGGATTGCAACATATTTTACATTTCTCGACCGACAGTTTCATGATGCAGCCAGGAAGAAACGACCGCCAGCTCTCATGATTTTGGCTCATTATCTTGCTTTTACAAACTTTAATGACGAAAGGTGTTGGTGGATGGAAGGGATCGGGTATAAAGAGATTCCAAACATTTACTCATATTTGAGTGCCGAATGGAGGCCGTTTATGCAGGTTCCCATGATGACTGTGAACCTGAAGAGCAAGGTTGAGATTGCGAGGTTGTTGCTGAATAATCCTCTTTGGGTCTCGTCATATGAGACCGCTGCTGCTGTTGCTGTGGTGATCAAGAAGGAAGAAGATGGTACACCACCGCCGGGGCCGGGGTGTTTTGATGTTTTACTCGCACCTTCGAGACTAAACACGTTTGATCTAAAGACTTTGGGAGAGGAATGCGTCAAGATAGAGAGGGATGTAATTGTTGAGTTGACGGAGGGGGAGCAGGATTGAAGCGAAGTCATTTTTTGTCACTGGATATAGGAGCACACATACACACATATTGATACCCCCTTTTTAGCCTTTTTTGCAACATGTATTTATTATTTTTTGCACAAACTCATATTTTTATCTTTTATACAATGAAAAAGGGGAATATGTTAAGACATATTTTACCTGAATATATATATATATGTACCCCCAACTTATACATTCTCTCGTCAAGAAGCCATATATTGCAACCCACCTCGTCAATGCTCACATCATCATCAAGCACAGACTTATCCCACTACAAGCACAACAAAAAACCTTTGAACATACCCATGCCTGTGTTGTTCTCATCACTGACTCCCTCCTCTCTCTACAAGAATGGTTTGTAGCCATATCTCGCTGTCTAAACTAACTGCTTTTTTCCTAGACATTATCAGTCAGTCCACTGCTTCATTTACCTCAGAAAAATAAATTCAAGCAAAAAGACCCCCCTTCCCCCCCCAAAAAAAAAAGGTCAAATACATTACTATATACCAATCACAGAATATTATTATATTTTTGCCCGCACCCTTCGGTCGAAGCGTAAGATAGGGCGGGCACACAACAATTAATATAGAGGATTGTTACGCCCCAGGCATAATACCCCGCTCAGGGACCGCAGGGCGGCCCCTGAGACAACCGATGGCACTCAGGAGAGATGTTGCCTAGTGCCAGGACATCGAGGATAGACGTTGCCTAATGCCGAGACATCGAGGATGAACATTGAGGATAGACGTTGCCTAGTGCCGAGACATCGAGGATGGACATTGAGGATAGACGTTGCCTAGTGCCGAGACAATGAGGACGCAGAGCAAGGTATAAAGGTACTTAGGAAACATGTGTAGATAGCTTCCTATAAGTAGGGGGAGTGCCGGGCACTCCCCATCCCGAGGAATCTGATTCCTCACGCAAGCAACTATGTATCAAGTTCATTTGTCTACAATCTACTTCTGAGTAGCTCTTTGTTAGAACAACCTGTTGTTGACAGTGAACCCGTTGTCTGAGACGCGTGCCACAATCTTCGATTTTCCTGTCAAGCTACCCTTTGGCGTACTGCCTTGCAGTCTGTACCCGAACTCGGTGCAGGTTGTAACAAATTATTATAAAAATCTTTATCTTATAACGTTACAGTATTTTTTATGTAATCTTAAATTATTTAACCTACTTTTTTCTTAGCTATTATTTTTATTTCTTATTGTCACAACCTGCACCGATTTCGGGTACAGACTGCAAGGCAGTACGCCAAAGAGTAGATTGACAGGATAATCGAAGGTTGTGGCAAACATCTCAGACAACGGGTGTTGGAGGCTACAGTAGGCCCTAACCCTCCACAAGACGTCATCCCAGCCAGCACTCTCCACAAGTGCGACTGCAGAGATTTCTCCTCCAACAACGAACAATGAATATACAATCATTCCAGTCGTTCCGTTGGCGCTCCTACAACGGGTTCACTATCAACAACAGGTTGTTCTAACAAAGCGCTACTGAGAGTAGATTTTAGACAAATGAACTTAATATTGCTTGCGTGAGTGTCACGACTCAACTTGAGGATTGCATGAGACAAGGCTTCAAGGTCAATTCCATTGATATTCGTGAATCTAAAGCTACAGAAAGAAAGAGGAAAAGACTTAAATTGCTCGCGCAGCCTGAAGCCTCTTGAGGGTCGGGAGCTTTGGCCACTTCACCAGGTGTTGCCAGCTGGATATAGAAAACCAGGACATGGCATGTGCGCGCCATGACACCTTTGGCGTACTGCCTTGCAGTCTGTACCCGAACTAGTTGCAAGTTGTAACAATAATCTGTTGTTGAGAGTGAACCCCTTGTCTGAAGACGCGTGCCACAACCTTCGATTATCCTGTCAGATTTACCTTTAGCGTACCGCCTTGCGGTCTGTACCCATATCCGGTGCAGGTTGTAACAGTTAACCGCAGATTCCTCGGATCAATTTTGATAGCAACACAGTGTGTGCGCGTCTTGCAGATGATGCAAATCCAATCCAACGTCAGCATGTTTAGAACCAATCATTTTTGCTCGCTATGTTAATTATTAGCTGTGTCTGGGCCGATACCCAGGCATCTTGGCGGCGTATACCTTAATGAGCCTACACACGGACCAAGATCCTGCTGTGCCGTAGGTTACACGGGATGTATTACCGTATTAACACAATAATGACAGGGGCCGAAATATTTTACGGCACACTAGAGGTACTTATTATCTAGTTCGCGGCGTAGTCCAATGCTATACGCTTCTCAACTTGACTTTACACACTAGACCGTATCTTTGTGTAGGCGACACAGGGCTGAATGATCACTGCCACAAGATGTGCCTACGCACAAGGCACCACAGTCATCAGTAGACGCGCGAGTGTGGAATCTGAATTCTGGAATTTTCAGAGCATTCCAGACATCATGTACCACCTTTGGAATAACATCAAAGCCTCTTGGATGAGGGAGCCTCAGCTCATTCCACCTCAGAGACCTATGGGGATTGATTCTCTATGATATTTCCACATTTGTTGTTCTGTAATGACTACCATTCATCTTGAATTCAGTGTGTACTCCATCGTTTGGGCTCTGCATCAACCGGCGCGACAGCCAGATTTCCTTAAAGATCATCAACAAAATTTTGCCACATCATATCAACTTCCACCAATATACCCTCATCTCGTACCATTTTTAGAAAACACCATTTCCTTTCGATTTAACAGCGTATCTTTTCTCAAGAAAGCAGTGTAAGTATCACCCAAAACCAAAACAAGCAATTTCCGACTAATTCATAGTCGCCATGACATACTTGTGCGGCTCTCAATTCTTACAGGGAAATATTTGTTATGTAGACTCTTGTGTATGGTTAACCACCTTTGTTCAGTTTAAAGGTATGAAGTGGTCTTTGTTTTATATAGATTTACTGTAGAGTGTAGTATATGATGAATTTGAAAAACTTTATTACGGCTTTTTGCAACAGGAAGACTGGATGAGTATAGGCTTCCAAAAGAATTAGAAGAGGAAAACTGGAATCTTCTATCAGACCGGGGACAGGGACAAACTACGCCAGAAGTGGGCGCTCAACGACGCAGACGGCACCGTGGAATGAGGATACCTGGGTTCTAAGACCTGGGAGGTGGACACACCTCGAGAGGAAAGAGGGTGGGTTCAGCGATCATTGATACAAACTTTCTGAAGTGGCACGCTATGGGAAGAGCACAAGCTCTTCTTATGTCATCAAGCCGGGTAGCAGAGACTCGGACAAGTGGATTGTTGGAGAAAAGCAGAGTTAGCTGCTGGAATAATCTGGTACACAGTCTGCACTGGAGTTCGTTCACGCGTATAAATAATTGTAGAGGGACCGCATATCCCATAGGGATGGAGACATTGTCTCTGGCGGGGTAAGATCAATAATAATTACTTACGGCTTTAAAAATAGTACTAGTAAAGTATTGTGATATTTGATCACCTCAAACACACTCTATTTATGGGCCAAACCTGAAAACATGTAGCTACATTGATTTCACAGTCATGAACACTTTTGCAAGGAACTTTTGGGCCTGTTGTTCAAGTCACATCAAGAAATGATGTTTGGATACTTAGTAAATCCTAACGAAATATAAACAATCCCCATCACCGAACCCAGAAATTCCAGGTTGACAATCTCGGTGCCGAATTAGTATCCCTCCAATGTGAGCTCTACAGTCCACGCCGTGACTAAGAATTTACAACCTCCGATCTAATATAACCTTGCCGTAACATATAGTTACCGGAAGGATTCCATCTACCGGCTACCCCAGTTAAGACTCAACTAACCCCGAGCTATCCGTATCTTTGTCCATAACCGCTCATACACGGAAGTTAAATCCTTCAGAGACCCCTCAATCCTTTCGGTTGTTCGGAGTGGGGTGCGGAGTCCTCTGGGGAAATACGCCCTAGTCGGTCTATCAAGTAGGATGAGACGGAATCAGGAATCAGGTATAACTTGTCGCCTACCTGCATATATGTGGCTCCTCAAATCATTTCATTTGACTTCGCCGTAACTAGATGCAAGACGTCGGTGATGTGCGTCGTCTTTAGTTTGTTGGAACTTTGAGTCCTCCAAATTAAGAAACAATAAAAGTGAGGTTATGACAGATTGTCGACGTCCAAATTTGGTAATAAGATCCAATAGCTTTGCCGGAAGGAATTGGCATTTCCCATTGAAAAACGGCTCACTGCAGCTCCTTCTAGATTAGGAAAATCATATTTTGTGGGCCAAACATCATGATGGAATACGTTATACTAATTTAGATGAGAACATTTAGGAGTCACAAACCTAACCGATGCGGCGTTTAACGTTCGCTAGTCAACCTCGCCTTTTTGAAATCCACAGAACCGGTCTATCAAGGGTGCGGTGACAATAACTGTTACACGGCATTCCATGACTGCATCGCTCACATTGTGCCAGGTCAGCAAACAGGACAACAAGAAGGCCAAGAAGCCTCGGGAGCCTACCAATATAGTAGGGCTCCCATGGGTGGCCGACTCCTGCACGTCCAGGTGCCCGAAGCACTGCATCTTGAAGGATGGTTGGTCAAGAAGGTCGGCGACACGGGATGGATCTGCATGAAGGAAGCAGTAGGACCTCTGAGCCAGAAGACCTGTATTCTTAGCAATCATGACCAAGCCCAAAGGAGGCCTCTGGTCGAGTGAAGCACCCAGGAGACAGTGGAAGCCATGGAGGGCTTCTACGGGTATAAGTAGGCCTTGATCTTTCAGTTCAGATTGTAGGAAGGCAAGGACCTTTGAGGCCAGAACAGATTTTTACATTGATTTGAATACAAGCCCTATTCCAAGCCCTTACCTTCAAGCCCTTGTCACAATAACTCGCTCGATGGGATAGGTTAATCACCTGGCGGTGACAGAGTACTCAGTCCGCGCCGCATTGCCTGACTTGGCAAGGACCAATCCGATCAAGTTCCACGGTCCCCATTTGTCCGAGCGGCTGTTGCTCGTTCGCAATTGAAACTCGCCGCAGAATTACACCGAACCATTATCTCGGTACCGTATCCTCCATGGGCTTGTAACCGCGTGTAATCGGGTGTATTGTATTATTACCAGACATTTCCCCCATCCAACACAACTCCCGAAAGCCCAGACGGAAACTAATGCACGCCCGGCTGTTGTTCGCGCCCCAAAAATGCTTCCTGTGCCTCCCACCGCGCCTCACCGCGCCTCTTATAAACCCTGAAAAACAAAACCGTAAAATACTTGAAAGACCGAATACATGTACCTATGTACTGTTTTTCCTGTGCCTCACCCATCAACTTTCACACCAAACAACAACAATTTCACACCACCGTGATTTGGCAAGGATACCCCTCAACAGGATGTGCAGCTCCAACTTCAACCTGAAACGCCCTTTCCCCGCGATACATTCTCTTTTCATCCTCTTCCCCCTCATATGCCGGTCTAACATCTAACCTCCTAGCCAAACACCCCATAATCAATTTCAGATCAACAATAACCATCGCCTGTCCAATACAGCTCCTCGGACCGAGTTCAAAAGGCCTCCAGGCACCTGGAACAGGGTACAGCTCGTGTTCATGACCCACTAACCACCTTTTTGGTAAAAGCTCCTCACTTCTAACCCAGGATTTAGCGTTGTGGTGCATTTCTACATGCAAAATCCAAAGCATGGCGTCATCTGTTGGACAAGAGTTACTCTGGTCGTCTGTGACGCTCACCCCGGGTTTCCCCGCCCGAGTGGTTCCTGCCGGGGGAAAGAACCGCAGGACTTCTTTGATGACTGCCAAGGTATAGTGTAAGTTGTTGACGAGGTGGGGATTCTTGGTCAGCTTTTCCGCAGCGGCCGCTGGGTCCGACCCGAGAACTTGGTTGTGTTCCTCTCGTAATTTTTTCAGAACGTCTGGGTGTTTGGAGGTTGATGACATGTAGGGAAGCCAATAGGTTCACGGGGACATGTAGGCTTGGATGACTAAGTCGATTGCTGATTTTGATGATGTGACGCCATCATGGTGTTGTTTTGGAAGTCTTTGTTGAAGACTAGACACCAGGGTTTCCATTCTTTTTCAGGGAGATCAAAAAGGTTTGGACCCCCGGCTATTGGCTTCATGAAGCGTTTGAGAAGTTTTGGGCGCTCGGAAGCGAGGGTGGGGTTTTGTTGGGTGATTTGCACGGCAATGGGTGGTGACATAACGGTGAAGATGATACCGCTCATTGGCTAGAGGTCCATGTAAAATCCCCCCGTGTTGGGAAATACCTGCCTGGCAATTGTTGCAAAACCGAATTGGTAATGCGCGCCTTTGGGTAGTCGATCGAGAAAGGTTTTGAAGTAAAAGATATGGCCAAAGAGTAATGAGTGATTGGGGGCGACGGGAATGCCTCGTCGTCGGTCAATAATCAACATTCGGGCGCAGTAAAGCTCGATGAAGGTGCCGAACACCGTTGTGGCCCCACGAGGGTGATGGTCAGAGGGATGCTGTCATATTGTAGGGTGAGAATTGACAAGAAAGAGAAAACAAATTAAACAAAGAAATGGAAGAGAATTTAATTAAATAAAAATTGTGCCAGCACACGTACTGTTGTGCAGCAAGAAAATGATACGCAATTTGGCAGGTGAAGAGAAACAGTTGGGGAATGAAATCTTGCCGTATTTTGATCCATTGTTTATTGATAATAAATACATTTCCCTCTTACTGCCCATCGTGGTTGTAAACAGTGGTATCCGCTGAATGCACCGTCGATAAAGTGACGTTATTCTTTCCGTTCTTGTCTATGAAAGTCTGCACACCTGTTATTGTACCCCTGGGAATTTCCTGTAGAATAAACTGGCCGTTACCCTTGTCAATGTCCTCAAAGGCTGCCGAACCGTTGTGTCTCAATCTTGACTTGGCCCTCGCGAACCAGTGAAAAGTAGTAATAGTGTCGTGAGCGGGTTTCCTGTTCTTGGACTTTGAGACGTACAAGGCGCGGAAGGCGGAGGCGGCAACGAGGGTGAGACCGATTTCTGCGGGGAGCAGGACGAAATACGTCTCCCAGATGGTGTCCAGCTTGCCCTTGTACTTTAGACCGGTGATGCGGAAGATGGTGAGGATGACCATGACGATGGTGAGGCAGAGGGTGAGACTGAGGGCGATCTTTTGGCTCAAGCGCACCCGAATTTGATAAATGAGAATGCAGGGGATTACCAAAATGAAAAGGTCTCCGGCAAGGTCGAGGGCCATTGGGGCAATGGCGCCCCAAGCAATGGTCAGCTGGAGGCTGTCACCGGCGACGCATTCGACAAGTTTGAGGGCATCATCAACGGTAAAATAGGGGCAAGCAGCCCAGTGACAGGCAGTTCCGTAAAGTGTGACGATTGCATTGTAGATGACTGTGAAGCACCAGTATCTGATCATGACAGGCATTTGTCGGATAAGGCGCTTGAAGAAGGCCAGGAAACTGAACTTGACACAGCACATGGACAACCAGCAGAGGGTCAACCCGGCTGCCGAAACTCTCCGGTACCAAAAGGTCTTGTCGATAAATTTTCCCAGGTCGTCAGTTGGGGGCATTCCGGGGCCCTCCCAAAACACAAAAGCGTCCGACTCGTACATGGTGTCGACGATGACAAACAGCAGGGCCACACCGCTGATGAGGCAACAAAGACCAAAGAGGAGGATGTCATCGTCCCAGCCCAATTGTCGAACATGGACGATACGGACGTAGAAACGGACCGAGCAGGCAATGATGCATATCGCCAAGAATGCCCCGGATGTCCCAAGGTAGACATCCTTTGAGATTCGACCTTTGTGTTCTATTGTTCCGGCCATGAGAAATGAGAATGATTTGTGAAATAGTAGAGAGGGGAAGTCTGACATTTCTGTTGGATTTGGTGGAGGATAATGTAGCCATTGTTCCCGAAGAGTAGCAGGCAAGAGGGAATATTTTTTTGGGTAGCAACTAGGTCCACTCAGCATATTGGTTTCTCTCAGTAATACCAATATCTTCCATTGGTCAAATGTCCTGAATTGTGGGTTTCTCTTACTAAGAACCCCTCAGTAGAGAAGATTGGTATTACGAAGAGAAACCGATACTAGATATCATGAGCGGAGTAGTCGAGGTGCGATTACTCATATAGATGAATTAGAAACGATAATGCGGGGATAACATGCAGGAGGATATAATTGGTATTATCCGATATATTGGATAATTCGCCGTTCAGGGAAAAAATGATAATGCACAATGCCCGGATAGGTGATATATACTGGGTGGGATTGGGGGCTAAGCAAGGACAGAGTGAACTCATTCCATTGATTTTTATATAAATGAACAAGAGACTGCCTTGTCTGACTAATACTGTACATACTCCTAAACCCTGTTGGACAAAACAAGCACACAATCATCTCCGTCCTTGACTCCGGTGATGCCGACCCCCGTGCCATTCTTGGTCTGCAGGTCTATGCGTGGAAATGCCTTCCCATTCTTGTTCTTGACCTGCCCAATCTCCATATCGAACCTGGTTACCAGCCAAGTCGCAAACATCAAGGCTCCGCTCTTGGTCATGAACCGTCCCGGACACAACGCCGGCCCGGCGGCGAACGGTGTAAAGTTCTTGCTCCGTAGCATCGCCTCCCCTTCCTTGCCCATAAACCTCCTTGGGTTAAAGGTCTTTGCATCCGGGCCCCATGCTTGCTCGTCCAGGAGCAGCTGCCGATGTACACACATGACCATTCTTCCCTTCTGCAGCATCTCCCCGGTAGCGCTTTGCACGTCTTTCGTCAGCTCCCGAATGGAGATGGCGTCATCGTAGAAGCGTAGACACTCGTTGTAGAGACTAACGAGGTGCTTGGCTTCGGTGCTCACCGCAGCCTGAAGCTGAACGTTGGTTCGGCCGGGTACAGCAAGAATGGGGGCAAGCTCCTCCCTGACTGTCTGTAGGAGCGAAGGATTGTGCACCAAATGAATAGCCATCCACGCAACCAGCCGCCACGGGTTACTGGTCATGCCCCAGTGGATGATGAGCAGCCAGCCGGCTATGTCATCCGGGCCAATCCCGCGAGCCGTCATCTCGGTAACGACCGTCTTGAACATCCAGGACGCACCATCTCGCTCCGCCTCGGGAAGGGCTAGGTAGGCCACTACCGCAGCGCGGAGCTTGTTGACGGCCATGTTCCCGTTGCCCCCCAGGGTGGGAAGCTTGTAGAGAAAGGTCGCGATATTGTCGTCAAAGGTGTTGTAGTCGCGAAGAAAGTCTGGAGCCACCCGCCACAGCCCGGGGCCGAAGAAGGCTTCCACAGTAGCACGACCAAAGGTCCACCTTACTTGGGCGAGGAGAGAGACCGTCTTGGTAGTCTTTGTGATAGAGAGCAAAGCTTGGGGAGGCAGCGTATCAAGTGACATGGCCTTTTCGACAGTGTCGAGATAGACAGCCTCAAGTATATCGTAGGTAGATCCGGGATTCAGTTGCTTGCGTATAAACTTGTGGGCCAAGTCGCCCATCTTCTTGAAATGCGGATTTGGCTCCAGGTTGGGGTTAGCCTGCACAAACTCGACAGTTGGCTTTTGAGACAGCATAGTAATAGCTCCTTCCGAGACGCCAAAGCGACGCATGATTCGGTGGTAGTTGCTGTCATGGTTGTGCTCGTCTTGGGAGAGCCGATTCAGCATGTGATAAACATTGGGTGGGTGCGACATGATGTACATTTTTACGCCGGCCACGTTGAGGAGGTAAGTTCGGGCCGAGGAGAAAGTGTTTCTTCCATGATCGAACAGCCCGCGAAGGTTGGTGAGGAAGGAGTAGGCGTGGCCAAGGAATGGGACGTAATACGGGAGCTCTTTGATCTCATCAGGGTGGAGCATCGGCCAGATGGTGAATCGCCAAATGTACCAGAACGTCCAAAGAAAGCCGAGGGCAGCTAGGCCACCCAGAACTTTTTCACCCTCATGGTTCAAGTAGATGGGCACATGGAGAGATCCGAGACCGATTATAGGGCTTAGTAATGTGTATATGGTGTAGTAGGTGAAAAGAACAAAAAGTAGTTGCAATAATATGTTAGACATTGGGAGAGTTGTGTCGTGGCAGACGGTTTTCGCTGACATGAGTTTTTTTGTCTTGGATCAAAAAGAGTTGTGATTTTTGTGATTTTTGTGATTTTTGTGAAATATGTTGGTTCTTTATATAGGTGATGGAACCAAGAGCCTACTCCCTACTCGTGAACGGAATAGGTAGTCCATAACAAAGTGTCTTGCTACATCGTTTGATCTTTGGGCAATGTCTAGCTTGAATCAACAGATTGTATTACATGTAAAAGGTTTACATGTATTTTACCGTTACGGTAATACATCTCTACAATCACTGTCCCCCTTGTGCCACTTGTCCTGCCATGTACTGCGAGCCATTCTGCCCAATGAGCAATGCCCTCGCAAAAAGATACAAGACTACAAATCCCTAGGACTTCCACTCGAATGGCTTATACAGTAGATCTCCCCAGTGACCCCAACCACAGGCTAGTGCCGTGACACCATTGTACCGACGTGCCACTTGCGCCACATGTATATGCTGACACCTTGCCAATTCTCCCGGCAGATATGATATGGCCCCGACTTCACCTGATTGTTATTACTTAGTTAGCAATATCGTTTCGGAGTATGTGCAGGTGTGTTAGTGAAACCCGCCATGCTTGTGCATTTTATAAGTTGATAAGGGTGCGGCGATGTAGACTGCCTTGCAAGGCCAGGGAGTGTTCATTGGCAGAGTGTTACGCTCGGATACGTGCGTGCAGAACGTCAATATTGTTTTTGAACTGCGCCGCTGCGCCAATATCTCTCGCTGCTGTCATTACAGTATGAATTCCTGCTTTTTCCACACTTGGTGTGAATCACCCCAACCAATCACATATCCCAATACCATTCTGCCATGTACCTTAAACTTCCCGTTCCAATAAGAATTCCGCTGGTCCGTCCACGTCACACTATGTCACCAAATATTCTCAGTGCCACTCTGCCCCTCCCTTACGGCATGTCAATTACGGAACCGCGCCGCGCGGCAATCAATTGCCTGAGCAAAGCAGCTCAGACCGTGCGCACTGTTGTGTGCCTACTTGGCATTGTCAATGCCGCCCCATCCTTGTTTACTCTTCCTCTCTCCGAACGAATTTGTTTCACTTCCACCTGGGGTCATCACAACGGAAATCTTCCCACTTGTTTGTTGTCTTTTCCCCAACTTCTCCTCTAAACCCCCCCCCCAAAACAAACAGGTAAACAACCAATCCCCTCTAGCTCCTTCACGCCGAGACCAACTCCTTCTGAACAAGATCCCACACCAACATGTCCAGCTCCCAAGCCAACCCCCGCTTTTCCCCGGGACCTCAACTCGGCACTGTCATCGTAACCGGCGGATGCGGCTTCGTGGGTTCTCACCTTGTCGACGCGCTGCTCGTTCTCTCTCCTAAGCTCTCCATCCACGTCTTCGACATCAACACGACGCGTAACCGTGTCGACCATTCCACCTTCCCCGACGTCATCTACCACCAAGTTGACGTATCGGACCGCGCCGCCATTTTCTCCCTCTTCGAGAGCATCAAGCCTGTCACTGTTTTCCATGCCGCCTCCCCCACCGCCCTGGACGGCTCTTCGGCCATCTTTGAGCGTGTTACCTTGCAGGGAGCCCGCAACATGGTCGCGGCCTCGCTAGCGGTTGGTACCGTCAAGGCCTTCATCTACACCTCCAGCTCCTCCGTTGTGCACGACAATGTCTCCGATTTAGTCGGCGCAGACGAAACTTGGCCCCTCCTGGATTGGCCGCAACAGAAACGCCAGTACACCCTCATGAAAGCCAGAGCCGAGGCAGAAATCTTGGCTCTCAACCGGAACAACGAGACCGGCATGCTGACAACCTCAATCCGCCCGAGCACCGTCTTTGGCGAACGAGATTATACTCAGTTGGGCAAGATTGTCGAGACGATTCGCCAGGGCAAGGGCAAGTACCAGATGGGCGACGGCAAGAACCTGTATTCCTTCACCTATGTCGGAAACACGGTCGACGGCCACGTTCTCGCTGCCCAGAAGCTGCTGGAGGCCCATGGAAAGCCGCCTCTTGCTGATGATATAAAGGTGGAAGGGGAGGCCTTCAATATCACGAATGACGACGACTGGCTGTTTTGGGAGTACCAAAGGACTGTTGCGGCGCTTATTGGCCTGCCGGTGAAGAAGGAAGATATCAAGGTGTTACCGGTGTGGCTTGCGCTCTTCATTGCATCTTTGGTCGGATGGGTTACTTGGGTGGTTACGTTGGGAAAGGGAAAGCCGGTGATGTCGTGGGACGCGATTCGTTACGTGACGATTCATCGTACCTTGAAGTGCGAGAAGGCCAAGAAGCGGTTGGGTTATAAGCCGAGGGTGGGAATGCAGGAGGGATTAGCGCGGGCCACGCGGTGGTTTAATGAAAACGATAGGAAGTGAGGGCCTAAGGGAAAGGGGGGAGCTTGAATTAGTAAAGCGGTGGTCACTTGGAGTACCTAGAGTATAGGACCGGCTCGGTTTAGAGATCAAGATCAAGAGATTATTTGACTGGACCTGTGTGCTTGTAGCTTTGTGTGCTTATCGCCGGGCACCTCCTTCGCCTAAAACGGGTCTATATACCTAAATACCGGAGGTCACAGTGGGGGTGACAAATGGAACTTGAATAACATATTTTATTTAGATGGTAGTTTTTTCAGGAGTTATATAAAGAGGGCCATGGGATTAAACCAAGCCAAAAGCTCAATAAAGTTAAGCTCTTGGTATCAGGGCACACCGTTCAAGTTTGCACCAAATACACTATTAAAATTAAAATCAAAACTCGATTCTCGTGACGGTTGGGCAAAGCAATTCGAGTTAAGGCAACGATTGCTCTATTCCATTGTCTGGAACACTAAGATGAAGAAGAAAGGAAAAGATCCCTAGAAGGATCCACACCTTGAGAAGTATATATAGCAAATGAGTGACGAGGGTTAAGGTTTAGGGTTGGGGTTATAATCAGCCATTCAGGCAGCGCCGTGACAATTCTATTCTGTCACTTCACCAGCTTATTAGACCGCCGATTTCCCCCCTTTCGCCTGCTGCAGTTCGATATCATCAATCAGTCCGTGATCCTGCAGCACAGGCTGTTCCGTCACAGAGCTCGGCACCTTCCGCAACTTGGTGGTCCCCGCATACCCGATTTCGCTCCTGACACTGCTAGTCGCCGCTTTACTTCCCGGCGGTGACCTCCTCAACAACGACCGGGACAAGTTGCTTCCCATGGCGTAGACCAGAGGTTTAGTGTTCCTCCACAGCTGAGGGAAGGTGGGCACGCAGGCGACGATAATCCCAATGTTAATCTCTACCGCCGCCAACTGGGCGTTCAGGGCCTGCCACCAGAGCGTGTCTTCGCCCGTGGAATACAAATGGATCTGTACCCCCAATCTAGCGGTGCTGGCGGCGCAGGCGGCCAACCCGGCGGCAAACACGCTTCCCACGACCAGCCTCTGCCTCATGCGCATCTTGATCTTCATCACGAGCGGGAGGGGGAGGATTAAAAGAAACCAGTCAGTTGAAGAGTTGAAGGAGTTGGTAATGATAGTCACGATCCCGGCCCAGTCGTAGCAGAAGCTTGAGTCTTTGGTCGCGGTGATGGTGGCGCAGTTGTTGACGGCGGCGACAGCAGCGAATAGTATAGAGACGTAATAGCCCGTAACGACGGCGATGCCAACGTAGATGATGATTTTAGTGACGCGGGAGACTTGGAACAAGTTGAGGTACAGGAGGAGGATGGAGAGCTTGGTGAAGAGAAAGGTCCAGGCCGAGACGATGCCGTTGGAGGAGAGGAGCCGGATGGATGAGGGCGAGATGAGCCAGGACACGGGTATGTCCCACATGTGCCGGCCCAGGCCGTGGCGGATTAGTTGATCGTGTATCACGAAGTGCGCGATGGTGCCAATGGCTGCGAGGAGGATGCAGATGTCGTCCCACCCGCGCACCTTGGTCCATTTGAGGCGCACAAAAAACCGCACAAATACAGCAATGAGCGCCAAAGGCACAAAGATGGAGTCGAGAACGATGATGGTGTGCCCTCGGGATGGCGGGTCGATCAGATTGGACGTCACCCCCGGCGGCGGCTTGCCGGCCGGGATGTGGTCGAAAGGGTTGCCGCCCTGCGACGTGGTTGAGGACATTGTCTGTGATGGTAAAGACAATCTAGTAGGTACAAAAGAGTTTTGAGATGGACGAAATTTCTGACAGTGATATGATGGATATAACATGGGAGAAAAAGAAGTGGTGAAATGAAAAATGTGAATCCCGTCAGCGAAATGGGCCCCGCTGGAACGCCGTAGGGATGCCGCTGAAGCGAACCAACATTGTGACTATCTGTAAGTGTAATAATACCGTAATGGCTGTCTACCTTAGAACATGCCACAACTTGGCAATACTATTTGCGGCACGTAAAAGGGGGGGCCGATATTGACTTTCTGTACCACGCCAGCAAGCTGCAGAGGAGTGTTCTGAGCAATAGAAGGCTCCAAATTTATTCAGGTAATCAATGCTATGTAGGCTCCCGGCGTCAGTTGTTGAGTGGCAATCCGGTTAATAACCAATGGGCAAGTTGCAATTATGCAATCTGCTGATTCATCCGTGAGTTACTTTCGGTAATCCTTACTCAATAGGTGACCCAACAACCATCTTCACCACATGCCTGCATAGATATCCGCGTCAAACCTAACCTAAAAGACAAGCGGGCTTTTTACACACACTCTCTCAGTCCTCAACTAGTCTCGAAAAAGCCAAGCGGGGTATTCACATTCACCCAGTAGTCAATCCTCCACGATGGAAGAAGGTCACCATGATGATGACCAAGCCCAATCGTCATCTTCCTTCCAGGCCTGGCTGAACGGCAGAGGCCACCAAGGAAAGCTTCAATCTGCCAGCGGCATTTCCTTCCAGAATCTCAGCTGCCATGGCTTTGTCTCATCATCTGCTCAGCTCCAGTCGACTGTCACGACTTATGCTCTCGCCCTGCCCAAATATGTGCTTGGTCTGCTCCGTCGGAGACAGCCCAGACAAAAAGTGCAAATTTTGCAGGGCATTGAAGGTTTGATATGTCCTGGCGAGATGCTTCTCGTGCTTGGGCGACCTGGAAGTGGATGTTCCACTTTTCTCAAGATATTGGCGGGGGATAATCACGGGTTTCAAGTCAGCGACCAAAGTCATGTGAATTACACTGGCTCCTCCTACGCCCAGATGCGCACCTCAAAAGGCGCCCGAATCTACCTCGCCGAGACCGACACGCATTTTCCAGAACTCACTGTTGGCGAAACACTCGAGGTCGCCTCCAGCGCCAGGTCCAGTTCCAGCAACACGGCCAAAGATGTTGCCTCGCTGTTCAACCTCGATGGAGTTTACGAAACCAAGATTGGGGATGCCATGATTCGTGGTGTCAGTGGCGGAGAAAAGAGGCGAACGAGTCTCGCAGAGGCATTCATCAGCGGTGCGCGCTATCAGTTCTGGGACAACAGTACCCGCGGTCTGGACAGCTCTACGGCATTGCGTTTCATCAGGATTCTTCGACAATCGACAAGTGCCCTGAAGTCGGCGGTTGCTGTGACACTCTACCAGGCTTCAGAAGCCATGTATGACAGCTTTGACAAGGTCATACTGCTTTACCAAGGCCGGCAGATCTTTTTTGGGCCAGTTGAGGAGGCCGTGGCGTATTTCACCAGCCTCGGCTTCATAAAGCCTGACGGCGCGACGACACCAGACTTTTTAACCTCCCTGACCAACCCTTCCGAGCGCCAAATCCGTCCCGGCTCTACTCCACCAAGATCGCCAGATGAGTTTGCCAAGTTGTGGAAGCAGAGTCAGCAAGCAAGCGCATTCCGCAGCGACATTGACGAGTTCGATAAGCAGCATCCCATAGACGCAGCAAAGAACAACGACAATGCATTTCAAGCTCTTTATACAGTCTCGGCTTTTCGGCAGATGCACATCTGCATCAATCGGGCTTTCTTGAGATTGCATCACCACTACGTGCCTCAAGTTTCTGCCGTCCTGGCCAACGCACTCCTCGCAATAGTCATCGGCACGGTATATTACAACATCGAAGAAACAACAGCCGGACTCAACAAGCGAGCTGTCTTGGTTTTCTTTTCGCTCTTGCACACGTCCATGACCTCGGCGTTTGATGTCATCATCATGTGGGCCGCCCGCCCCATCGTTGAGAAACACTCCATGTCCCGGTACGCATTCTACCATCCGTCCATCGAAGTTTTGTCGTCCTTCATATCTTCGTTGCCGTTACGGGTTGTCGAGTCCTTGATCTTTCATATTCCCATCTACTTCATGACCAACCTCCGCAGATCCGCGGACGCCTTTTTCGTTTACTGGCTCTTCATGCTCTTCATTACCCTCACCATGTCATTGCTGTTTCGCATGGTTGGTACCCTCTCAACACGGTACGAGCAAGTCCACGTTCCATTTACGACTATTATTCTGCTCAGCGTCATTTATACGGGCTTTGTCGTCCCTCCTGGGTACATGGTTTCCTGGCTACGATGGATAAGGTGGATCAACCCCGTCGCATACGCTTATGAGAGTCTGATGATTAACGAGCTCGATGGGAGAATATTTCCCTGCACTAACATCGTTCCGGCCGGACCTATCTACAATAGCGAGACAACAACCGGCGTATGCGCAGTTGTTGGGGCGGAACCAGGCCTGGACTACGTCGATGGACGGAGCTATCTGTTTTTCAAATATGGCTATATGCGGTCCCACATGTGGCGAAACCTTGGTGTCCTCATTGCTATGATGGCAGGCTTCCTCGCAGTCCAACTTGTTAGCGCAACGTACATCAAGGAGGATCGAGGAAGAGGAGAGATTCTTTCTTATCGAAAAAGAAAAACCCACATCATACAAGGACAAAACCCTGAGCAGCAGCTTGAAGAAGCAACTAATGGCCCCATCTTTTCGCACGACATTACCGGTATGCCCCACGTCAGTGAGAACAAGCACAAGTCAGACATCGGTGCTCATGGACAGCCACCTTCGGTATTCCATTGGACGGGCCTGAACTACGAGATTGGTACAAAACAGGGCCGTCGTCAGATTCTGACCGACATGAACGGTTGGGTTCAGCCAGGAACACTGACTGTACTTATGGGTATGACTGGCGCAGGAAAGACCAGTCTGCTTGACGTTCTCGCAGATCGAGTCCAGAGCGGCAGCATCTCAGGTGACATCTGTGTCGATGGCGAGAGCCGATCGTACGCAAGCTTTGGACGAAGGGTCGGCTACGCGCAGCAAGAGGACATCCACGAGCCAACAGCCACTGTGCGAGAAGCTTTGGAGTTTAGCGCCTTATTACGCCAGTCACCCACCTCGTCCAAGGCCGAAAAGCTGGCCTATGTGGATACCGTCTTGAACATGCTGGACATGACCTCATACGCCGACGCAGTCGTCGGCAAGCCTGGCGAAGGGCTCAATATTGAGCAACGGCGACGACTCACCATTGCCGTGGAGATGGTTGCCAAGCCAGACCTCGTGCTCTTTCTTGACGAGCCCACTTCGGGATTAGACAGCCAAACGGCGTGGAGTATCTGCATGCTTCTGCGCAGACTGGCGAGCAACGGGCAATCTATCCTGTGCACTCTGCATCAGCCGTCGGGTCAGCTGTTTGCCCTGTTTGATCGTCTTTTGCTTCTCGGCAAAGGGGGTCAACAGCTGTACTTTGGCGGTATTGCTGGGTCCTCCGGCTCGGCTTTGCAGGATTATTTAGAATCGAAAGGAGCGCCCGAGCTTGGCAAAGGTCAGAATCCCGCAGAATGGATTATCGAGAGCACTAGGGACAAAGGGAATGATGATTGGGCAAAGGCATGGGATGAAAGTCTGGAAAAGCGGCAGGTGCTGCAGCATCTCGCTACACTGAATGATACTGGGACCCCGGAGAAGCGTGAAGCGCAAGCCGCACGCATTACGAGCAACGACCACGAATACGCGGCATCAACCTTTCAGCAGCTCAACTTGGTCGTGCGGCGGAACTTTGGGAAATACTGGAGAGATCCCGTCGACCTTTACACCAAATTTGGTCTCTGTATTAGCCTGTCCCTGGCTAACAGCCTTTCCTTCACCAAGTCGCCCCACGACATCCAAGGTTTTACTGATCTCGCCTTCTCCATCTTTCTCCTCCTGATGCTCTACACCATGCTCAACACGCAGGTCATCACTCGTCTAGTCGCCGAACGAGACCTGTTTGAAGCTCGAGAACGTCGCAACAAATCGTACTCGTGGAAGATCTTTATTGCGTCCAACGTGCTGGTTGAACTGGCGTGGCAGACGTTGGCTTCGGCGCTTTTTTTCGTTTTGTGGTATTACCCCACGGGCGTCTGGAAGAACAGCGATTCGGATTTCGGCGTATCCGAGCGTTCTGCCATGACCTTCGTTTTAATCTGGCTGTTTTGTCTGTTTATTTGCACGAGCTCACAGGCTGTCGCAATTGCCTTTCCGTTGGATCAAACGGGAGCCCAGATTACCAACCTCTTGTACTGGTTCTCTACCCTGTTCTGCGGTGTCCTCATCTTCCCGGTATCCATTCCGCGGTTCTGGAACTTTGTGTATCGAGCTTCCCCGTTCACCTATCTTGTTCAAGCGCTTCTGTCTGCTACTCTCTCGGGCGTAGAGATTACCTGTTCGGATCTTGAACAGGTCTATGTTGACTTGCCTCTGAGCGACGACAATGAAACATGCGGCAACTACCTAGCGCCTTATATTGAGATGGCGGGTGGCTACGTTTTGAATCCCGACAGGAGACAGGGCCAATGCTTGTATTGTCCCCTGGACACTGTGGACGAGTTCTTTGCGAAAATTGGCATCCAGCTGGGCGAGGGGGTTGGGTGGCGCAATGTGGGGATTCTGACGGCATATATTTTGGTCAACATTTTGGCTTTCTTTGGGTTTTATTGGATGTTTAGAGTGCCCAAGCGAGTTAAAGGGTAGCTGCATGATGAGGGCTTACATCCGGGTGTGGAAAGGATTTCAAAAAGTCTTGTGTCTTTTATTATTACGTTTTTGTTGTTCTCTTTTAAACAAAAGTATTTGAATTTTTAAAGCAATAGCTTTTCTAGATGATAAGCCTCCCTAAATGCCTAAGTCACATCAACAGCGATATCTAGAAACACTAATAGTTATAACCGCCGCGCCCATAACCATACTCGGGCTCTTCTTCACGCTCATTCTCTTCCTCCACCTGATCTTGCTCTTCTTCCTCTCCTAGTTCCTGGCCATATCCGTCTTCTGTCTTCTGTGTCCTCTCCGTCATCCCCACCATTGTTTTCGTCTTCATAGTCTCCTCACCTCCGTAGTGCTGTCCGGTGTAATATCCAGCACGCCAGCTGGCAGACCACCAAGTCCAGCTGCAGCGTATTCCCTTTCACTGCCCTGGAACCCTCTGTTCTGACCACTTTCATACTGAAAATGAGTTTGTTAAGCACCCTGCGAATTAGCCCAGCCTTCATTGTACCTACGAGTGTTTTGTCCACCACCATATGATGCGGGCTCATGCTCGTCATCTTGGTCGTCGCCGTCATGCCCGAATTCTCGATCGTTTGAGCATTTCCATACGGCAAAGTGACTTGATCCATCGTCTGCAAGCTCGTTCCCTTCAATCCCTTTATGCCCTGGCGCCCACTTTACGCGCACACCTCCTGGGTGCGCGTCGGCCGCTTCCTGGAACTAAGTGAAGTGTCTTTGCGAAGTCAGGGAGGCATTACCCCTTAGGCACCATATATCCGCTGTAATTGTCAAGGCAAACCCAAATCTTTTCGTCCCGTTCTGCGAGACGAACCGCATGTTTGAGCCCCCGGAGGGCTCCCAAAGCCTCCGCGTCAAAGACCACTGCGCATGTGTGGACTCCTGCGAGTCCAGTAGCTATGGGGTGTTCTCCCGCCCCCCTAAACACGGTGTATCCGTACCCGAGCTTGTCCTTCTTCTGTGAGCCGTCAGAGAAGACTATCAGATCTTCTGCGGCCACTCTGTTGTACCAGTTGCAGAATGCCTTTGCGACTTTTTCTTTGTTTAAACCCATTGTTGGGTCAACTTTGCATCCTGGTATATACCTCTGCGGGAGTAGGGCCGGGCGGCCAAAGTCAGGGAACTCGGCAATTTGGAGTTTTGTTTTATACCTGTGCCGGGATCTAGTGGGTCGGGCTCCCGATATGGTTTCGGAGGTTGAACGGATCACAAGGGGATAGGAGCAGTCGATAGTTTAAACCGGAAGGCAAATCTAAGGCGGATATCCTCTAGGGCAACTTCCGCCAAGGGGATGCCCGCGTCCCGGCATAGGGTCCGGTTAGGGGTGGTCATCCACACCGAAAGAATAGCGCGGGCGGCGGAGGTGATAGCTCTTTGTACCATCTCTATATGCCACCCAATTCTCGTACTCGTTGTGGTGCCCTGGCGGGTCGGCCTTGTTCTGCCAGCGTACCAGCATTCTGCGGCATATGTTATGGTCGGGATGACTACTGTGGTGACTACCTTTCTCAGGGCATAGGCAGGGGGACCGTTTTTCGTGCTGTCAAGGTACCGGAGGTGATTGGCAACTTTGACAGCTCTGGGACAGCGGTCTTGAACGTGGCGTCTGAAACGGGGTTTCCTGTCCCACCAGGTGCCAAGCCACCGCACTCCAACCTGGAGCGGCGATCTCCCTTCTCGTGTCGGGGGAGCGGTTGTTGGGAAGATTGTGTACCCGTCGTCTATTATTTACTGAGGGTTTGGATCTGTCGTGTTTCCCTGAGAAGTGAATGAGCTCTGTTTTGTCATTGGAGAAAAAGACCTTGTTATCCCGTCCCCAGGCCACGATCCCTTGGACGTCCTCTGCAATATCTAGGGCGTTTTGCTGAAGATCCCCACGAATGTTGATTCTCAGGATAGCAATATCATCAGCGTATCCAAATTAGGCCCTCCCCATTCGACAAAGAAGAAGTTGCCGGCTCAACAACCTGACCTTGATGCATTTGATTCAGGTATACTTTGTCATTTTCGGTCCGAAACAGACGTTTTCCGATGTCATTCAAGTTGATGGCGGAGTGACCGAGCTCCCAGTCTCCTGATGGGCTGCGAGCAATCTCAGCGCTCAGAAGAAGACAAATGAGTTGACGTCCGAAACAGAGTCCTGATAAAAGGATCTTGGGATGATGGACCCAGAGTTCTGGGACAATCAGCAAGGGAACAATGACAGAAGAGGAGATACATACTCTTGAGAAGGCCCAACAGCTCAAGGATCCAAGGATTGTCTCCATCAGCATCGTATATACTTCCCGTAATGAGAACCACATGATAATCCTCAAAGTCGGAGAACTTGGACATCGTTCCCCCCTTTTCCGTCACAACAAACCGTCGGTCGGTTTCGATTCCAAGAAAAAGATCCTGGGCTTTGCCGGCTGCAGCAAAATGATGATGAAGGATCTCTCCAAACGGTCCTCTTCGGCTTTGAGTCCCTCTGTTCGGCTCGTCCGTTTCAAGAACGATCATGCGGACCACCGGGAGTTGGCCGTCGCCAGTGATTTTATGTTCGTGTTTCTCCATGTTGATTGATGCCAACGCATGTGAAATGAATTCAGCATGGTTTTATTCGACAGTGCGGATAATTCCGAGCCATCTCTGCCTTGTTTTCAGGTCCACAGAAAGTCTTGTCGATGACGGCATCTTTCTTAGCCCGCGATCTTGAACCGGAAACTCCAGCGACAAGTGCCGACTCAAAGGATTCCATTATGGAAAACCTTCAACCACCCGTCTTCTTATTCCCGATCAACCCCTGCAAAGGTGGTTCTCTCAATGTGTCCGGATCCGGAGCAGGAATCCCACACTTGACATCCATACTCCTCCATCACCATCCCACAGCTCTATCCTCAGGAATAAACACCGCCGTATTCAAATATATTTGACAATTTGGTTCAGCAAATAACCTCGCCTCGCACCCTGCTTCCTTACTTGCAACAAATTTCCGCATCCCACTTGTTGCAACGTGTTCCAGCACTTCCGTTCTCCTTCTTGAATCTTACCATCTTCGTTGACACTAGGATGTGGGATATCAAGTCTCAAAACCACGTTGCTGCGACATTTTGACGGGCCAGGCACATCGGAGAAAATGGTGACGGTGATTGGTAAATCCGGTGGTACTGTGTCGTTTGCGGTTGGATCAGGATTGACGGTGACTTGGCCGTTGTCCTCCTGGACGGTGGCGCTCGCCGGGACGTCTGATACGGCAGTGACTGAGATGAGGACAAAAAGAGGAAACAGTGCGACCATGAGGGTGTGTATTTTTGGTTGAAGATTTGTGTGACCGCTCTTTTCGTTCAATATGGTGTGGTAAACGATGTAGGAGTGGTTGATGATATCTGCCGAACAAATTAAGTGCAATGATCAAGTGTTTGAGTTGTGCAAAGATATGGCAAGTTTCGACATGATACTGTCCTTCAATCAGGTGGTGAGGGGTCAAAGCTCCTATGAGAAGCGGGGTAATGCAGAGGGACATATGTTGTGTATTCCCATCATATCGGTCTCTCCAACCAGATAATAATGAAGGGGGGAGGCATTAACTGCTCTTCATTTCCTCAATAATACTTATGAAAGAGCTCTTGATTGGTGAGTGAGGAAAATGTGGGTACGTTTGCTGCAAGAGCAGCATCGATATCGCGTAGTTTTTTGTATAAAGGGGAAGAAGTTTTCGTTGGTCGCCAGCTATCTATTGCATGTCTAGAAGATGTCGAGATGGGGCGAAATCTGTGTTGTAAAGTTGTCAACCCGTGAGAGGCAGCACTCGGCAGCGGCGCAGGCCGATGAGTCAATCATCACCAAAACGCATATTGAAGAGAGGCTGGGGACCAGACCGATGGTAAGCGCGCAGATAGTTCATCACCCTTGAATGTTTTACAAATAAATGGCCTTTTTTAAAAATGACAAATACCTATTTGAAGATAGATGGGCGTTTTGTTTTTTAAAAAAAAAAGTTCGTATCGATAATCATGTATTGCGCCAAGGAAAATTCGATCGAGGGATTGTATTGAAATATCAGCTTGAAAACTTAAGCTGGCAAAACTGGAGTGTACGGGCTGTGAGTGTGAACAAAGGGGGACATCAAGTCCGTGCATTAAAGTGGGGTACTTGTCAACCTCAGGAATGGGCGCCAGCTGGCAGGTATATGTATTAGTTTTTGGGAACCCCTAATAACGATTCAAGAATATGGCCCAATTGGACATAGAGGCAGGGGTAGTGTCACGGCTCAATCTGCAAATTGCAAGAGGCAAGTTTTTAAGATTAATTTAATTGATTTTTGTGAATCCAAAGCTACAGAAAGAAAGAGAAAAAGAATTGAATTCCTGGCGCAGCTTGCAGCCTCTTGAGGGTCGGGAGCTTTGGCCACTTGCACCAGGTGGGTGTAGTGACATCCAGCTGGCGACAGCTGGACTCAGGAAACCAGGACATGGCCAGTGCGCGCCATGACAGACAGGTAGCTAGAAGAAGCCCATGGGATCTAATGGCCTTAAGGTCCAGTGTTCGATTCCCGGCACTGGAACTTTTCGATTACCAACTTCGAGGGTGCGCGCATTTAACCTGCCCCGGCAGAGTCAGAACTATAGTCGAAAGAGGTCCAGTTATATGATGAGTCCCGTTAGATCCGGCCGGCAACCCCCCCCTGATTTTTTTTCTTCTTCTCAAGGGTCACAGCCTCAGATGAAAAGTAACCGTCGATAAATGCATGAAGATGCAACTTATACCTGAGAAGTAAATCGCCGGTATTACATCAATAATGGATCAAGTCTTCCGATGTCACAGCTTAGCCGTTGAGAAAAAATCCAGTTTAAAATTGTAGGACTGACTTCAGTTATGAAAAAAAAAAAAAAAAACCTCCTTGTCCGTGTGATTTCATGGTCATCCTGTTAATATTTGTAAAATATTTATGCAGGGCAGCAGAGAAAAGATTCAAGCCGAAATGGCAGGCAGGAGTAAGAAATAGGGGTACTTTTCCTCCACTTTACGTGCACTTCCATGTCAATCGAGTTGCAATTGTCCAGCAAGGATTTGATTGCCCGACAATTTTCTTGCATTGGTCCCAGGTTCATCAATTTTGATCACAAAAAATTCAATCCTCAACCACTGACCCCGACCCCAAACTCTTTATTTTTTCTTTTTACAACATACTCACGAACCAAGCCAAACGAGTACTACCTCAAAATAGCTTATCCTAACAACGTCGTCGATCTCACACCAAACAATATGCCAGATCTGACTGGCCATCGCTCCAGAGAGGGACGTTACGAAGGAAACGTCGTTGATTTGACTCCCTCAAACACCCCAAATCCCTCGGGTAGCTGCCGTCGTGATTCTACCGCCGTAAAGTCTGATGTAAGTTTTGGACACGATTGCCCCTATTCACCTCAAGATACTAAACGCTCACTAGGACAATAACAACAAGACAAAGATTGACACCAAGATTTCGGACTTTGATCATGACAGACAGAGGGAGGAAAATTCTCACAAGTAAATGAAACAGACTTCAACCAGATCACGACAGGTAGAAACGACAGAGAGAGGAACAGTTAATTGAGTTACCAAACCAATAATCATAAATACATAAAAAAGAATAATACCGCTGCATTCTCTTCACAATTTACCTCTAAATTTATTCACCCAAACAACAATCCACACACCCGTCCAGCAGACTCACTCTTCACAACACCACCTCCTAGGAAACTCCAACAACCCCTCCAACCCCAAAATATCCCCCCCATAATACCCCCTCAAATACTCCACAATCGCCCTTCCCTCAACCCTAGGTCTCTCCATCATCCACCATCTCTTACTCTGCACAATCTTTCCATAAAAATACCCCAATAAAATCAACGCTCTCGGGTCTTTAATCTCTAGCAACTCAATAAACCTCACCGGGAAATTACTTATCAAAATCAAACAGACCAATACATTCCCTGGAAAAGTCAAATCCAAAGCTAACATTTTCCCGAGGAAAATAGTGACTGTATAATAAACGTTTGTTGATGGTGTTACTCCTTCGAAATCTAAACCTAAAAGTTTGATAAGAGTTTCAGGGAGGTTAGACATTGCTTTTCTGTCAGAGTGGAAATCGACTCCTGCAACGGGGGATTGACCCATCGGAAGAGTGAAATCACCTGCTATTGTCCTCAAAGCTGAATCCGGCCGACTAGGAACATCGACGAGTTTATGAATTGCTTTTTTTCCGCAGCAGAAACGAAGCCAGCTTAGGTCGTGTTCCCCCGAGGTAAAAGGGAAGTGGCTTGTGATGGGCAGTTGAGAGTCGATTTGAGCAAAAGAAGTGCATGCTAAGAGTATGGCACCGAAATAAATTGCGTCTTTTTGTGGAGAGGTGATGTGGGATGAAGGGAGGGAGAGTAGTTGATTGAATTGGGAGGAACCGGTTGCCAAGTGAAAGAGCTCTTCTGGAGAAGGTTGGGGGGTGATTTTAAGAGGGGATGAAGCTTGTCGGTCGTGGAGTAAAGTGGTGGTCAAGACCAAATGAAAAAGAAAAGGGGTTTGAAGTGCCAGACGGACGAATTCTCTTTGGTAAACGTTTGTGGGTTGGTCTGCTTGGATAGAAAGCACGGTTCGTTCGTGGAAACGATTAAGGATTTCTAGGTCAGAGGTTTGGAAGAAATGGGTTGTGTCAGATTGTTTTGCGTGATGGTCGTTGAGCATGGTTAGGAATTGTCGGTTTAGTGACAACGAGGGTGGATTCGTGACGGTTAGGTCGACGAGAAACATTCCTTCGGCAAAGGCTTGCATGGTGGTGGTGGTGGTTGAAAGCTTGTTGTAGCTGCATATTACTCTGAATGACTGACAGGTGTTGCATGATGGTTTTGCTTCGTCACACTGGACAAAGGAATTAGTGTTATCTCCTTTTCATGGATTAATCTGATTTTACCTTGACACGACGCAGTTTACAGTTCTGACATCCTCCTCTTGACTTTGTATGCTTCTTTCGTATCCTCGTTACGTCTGTCGTTGGCTTTGTGGTTGGACGGGGCATGATGTCCGGGATCCGGAGTTTAGCGGATGTAGTCGTAGACGAGGAGCCGAGGAGTCCGGCCCTTTTTTATGTCTTTCCTGACTTCCTTGACTTTCCTGCTTCTTAAAAAAGTTAATTGAAAAATAAAAACGTCTCGAAATCTTTACTTATAGACGCCCAAAAAATGAGTCAAGAGGGATGAAAGTCTGAAAAACATCTTCCCAAAGAGAACTATCCGAAAATGCACAGTTCTTCATTGTTTGATTACTGTAATCGATGCAGTTGGCAACTGTTGGTCCCAGCCGTATATGTAAGCAGGCTGTGACAAGATTTGATTGGCCGTTTGTAAACCGCGCTAACCCCCGTTCGTATTTCAAGTCAAGCTAAACCCCATTTGTGACTTGTACACAATTGCCCTTGGCAGACTTCCATTAGTGAGCTTGTTTAAACTGCATACGATTCGGGGAAAACATCAAGGTCCACACTGTTGTGTAGTTAAAAATAGTTACATAATGGCTTCGGCTTTGGGTATAAGAATCACAGTTCTTCAACCCCAAAAGATCGACCAACATCATCTTCATTACCATCACAAATCAGTCATAATAACCATCACTTTCCCATTCCCACTTTCAACTCGACCAAAAATGGCATCCCTCCCTCCAACGATGAAGGCTCTTGTCCTTCCCACTCCCGGTGCATCCCTCGAAGTCCGCACCATCCCAACCCCAACAGCCGTCCACGGCTCCGTCGTCATTAAAGTCCTCGCCAGCCATCTCTCCGACAAGCACGAACACAACTTGGCCGGCAAAATCTTTTCCTTCCCTCCCAACCTCATTTCCGGCGGCCAAGCAATCGGTCGCGTTGCAGAGACTGGTCCCGACACGACCTCTCTTTCCCCAGGCCAGCTCGTCCTCCTGCACAGCTTCATCCGCGGCCGAGACGATCCCAACGGTGTACAAGTCCTCTGGGGACTATTCGACGGTTTCGCTCCAAAAACCAAGAAATGGTACAAGGATAACTATTCCGCTGCTGCTTGGGCCGAGTATGTCCGTGCTCCTCTCGAAGTCGTCGAGCCGTTGGACGAGAAGAAGCTTCATTCCCCTGTGCAAGAAGGCGGGCTTGGATACTCCATGGAAGCCCTCCTCCAACTCACCACTCAACTCGTTCCCATGGGTGGGTTTCGTGGGATCAACCTTCAGCCCGGCGAAAGAATAATTATTGCGCCTTCCACAGGAGAATTCGGCGGTGCATCTGTCCAAGTAGCTGTTGCCATGGGTGCGCAAGTCATTGCAGTCGGCCGCAATATTGAGACGCTCAAAGACCTTCAGGCGACCTTTCCTCCTGGTCGGGTGCAGGTTGTTGCCGTCACAGGGGACGAAAAAGCCGACATGGAAGCACTGAAGCAATGGGGTCCTATTGATGCTTATTTGGATATCGTTCCGAGTATTGCGTCGGGAAAAAATCACATTAGAGCTTGCTTTATGGCTTTGAGACAGTATGCCCGCGTCTCGCTGATGGGGTTTATTAGTGATGATATTGCTGTGCCTTATGCGACGGCTGTGGCGAATAATCTGACTATTAGAGGCCAGTGGATGTATGAGCGAGACGATGTGAAGTCGGCCATCAAGATGGCTGAATCTGGTTTGTTGAGGCTTGATAAAGAGAATGGGACTGAGGTTGTGGGAAGGTTCAAGTTGGAGGAGTGGAGAGAGGCGTTTGAGTTTGTGAAGGAGAACGGTGGGTTTGGAAAGATTGTGGCTTTTACGCCTTGAGGAAGGGAAAGCAGGTGTGGTTACTGGTTCCACGTTTTCGAATGTAGTTAGGAAGGGAGCTTGGGGGAAGCGGTTTTGAGACCACTGAATTGAACGTCAGAAAAAGTAGTAATATGAACAGAAAAACAAGACCATGCAATGTTACCTAATAAATCTAGTCATATTAGCATGCTGAGAAAGGAAAGGTCACCAAGAAGAAGTAAAGAAAGAAAGGTGAAAGAAAAAGAAGACGGAAAGGGAAAAAATGAAATTTTTTAAAAATAAAAAAATAAAATAAATGAGTTGTCTTTCTCCCCAATTTATTCAAGATAAAGGGAAGAGAGTTGATAGCCGAGAGCATTAGATGGGGGAGAGTCTGTCACTTGAGCTTTCCTGACGCATCTTGGTGGAACTCGCCCGGCCATCACGAAAAAAAAAGAAGTGACGACTGATAGAGACAGACGAATGGGAGGACAGAAATTTGCCGTGATCCAGCCATCTGATCAAGCGATCAAATGACACGAATGAAAAAAAAAATCCCGATCCCTGATAAAAAGGGGTTTATTTACATCCTTCCTCACCTTCTCGAACCCATCGTGGAATGGTCCAACAAATCCCAATTCCTGCAAAATGGGTAGCAGCGGCCCAAACTCCAACTCAATGCAACGCTCGCATGGGGGGCCTTCGGTATCCAAAAAGACGTTGAAAAAAGTTTGGCAGCTGGCGTCAGGTAGCGGCGGATGCTGCCGCAATACTTGGCCGGGAGCACGACATCGGATATCATGACCAGTTCAAACCAAACGACAAAACGACCTTCCCGATACAGCAATTACAGATGAATATCCTCGACCTTGGTTGGTGATGCCCTTTTTTCCCCGGACTGATTGATCCACTTTGAACCCTCCCAAAAAGGAAGATGGTATTCTTCTCCCTTGTCGTTTAAACAATTAAGGTTTTGAACCGACCTTCCCTTTTTGATAGTTGGGAATGCATTCTGGGCGGTGGCATAACTGACTTCTGGAAGGAATCACCATTGGTCCATTTTGGTAGGATCAGGATATCATGACATTGTTACATTTTTAATTTTCTTGGGAACCTTTCACAAAACTCAAAAGATGCAATCGATGGCGACAGGTTATCTGGCGTGTCACGTCAACCCAACCCGTGGTTACACTGATGCACTTTGGGGAGGGACCTTAAAAGCCTACTGGTTCGCTGCAACCTGCGACATGCATTGAACAAGCGATCGGTGTCCCTCCTCACTTTTTTTTCTTTTCCTTTCTTCTCGCAAACATTGTCGCCGCGAGTTCATCATGGGGAAACCAGACAACGCCTCAAGCGACGAGACCAGGGGAGTTGCCGAAAAGTCGGTGCATACACACGATGCTGAAGGTGGTTCTGCCATCGTCGGTGAAGTTCAGGAAGAAAACAAGTATGCCTACGATGATTCGCGCAAGTTAGGCATCACCGGCGCTGTCTTTCTAATCCTAAACAAGATGATTGGAACCGGTATCTTTTCCACCCCGTCTAGTATTTTCGCGGCCACTGGATCAGTAGGCATCAGCTTGATGCTTTGGGTTATTGGTAAGTTTTACCCGATCGACCGTTACCCCTCACTTTGCGCAACGACGCACTAACAGTTTATCCCAACCCTTCAGGCGGTTTCCTCACCTTCTGTGGTCTATCCGTATGGCTCGAATTCGGTCTAGCAATCCCCCGCTCCGGAGGTGAAAAGAACTACCTCGAATACGTCTACCGACATCCCAAGTACCTTGCAACATGCGTGTTGGCTGCCCAGATGATCCTTCTCGGTTTCTCTTCTGGAAACTCGCTTGCATTCGGCCGTTACATCCTCTACGCAGCTGGAAACGAGCTCAAGGACAGCTACCGCGCTCGCGGCATCGGTGTCGCTTGTGTAACCTTTGCCGTTGTCGTCCATGCCACCATTCCGAAGTGGGGCATCCGGCTTTTCAACGTCCTAGGTGTCTTTAAGGTCATCATTCTTCTCTTTATTGTCTTTTCCGGCTTCGCTGCACTTGCAGGAAGGAGATTGGTGGAAGATCCCAAGAACTTTGAGAACGCGTTTCAGATTACCAGCGGAGAAGGTTATGGCGGCGGTGGCGCTTACGCTTATTCCAACGCACTGCTTAATATTGTCTACAGCTACAAGGGTTGGGAGAATGCCAATTACGTCCTGAGCGAGATAAAGGATCCCAGACGGACCTTGACGATTGCTGCCCCTCTTGCCGTCGGCGGTGTCACGATATTGTACGTCTTGGCTAATGTGGCTTATTTCGCTGCTATTCCAAAGTCGGAACTCGCTACTTCTGAGGTTATCGTCGCTGGTTTGTTCTTCAAGAATGTCTTTGGTGATAGCGCCGGTGCCAGAGCTTTGCCTGCTTTTGTCGCGTTGAGTAACTTGGGTAATGTGCTGGCGGTCAGCTTTGCGCATTCACGGTTGAATCAGGAGCTGGGTAAGGAGGGTTTGTTGCCTGGAAGCAGGTTGTGGGGATCCAATAAGCCGTTCAACTCTCCCGCTGCTGCTGTAAGTCTTTTCATCTGTTTTCAGACTGATACAAACTTGTTGGGAACTGACAATGAGATCAATAGTTGTTCCTCCACTGGATCGTCACTGTGATCGTTCTCCTCGCTCCTCCTCCTGGACCCGCGTACAACTTTATCGTAAGCTTGTATACCTACCCAGGGGCATGGATCAACAGCTTCGTCGCTGCAGGTCTTATCTACCTTCAATACCAGAAGAAAGAGGAATGGAACCCAGGTTGGCGTACATTCCTACCCGTCACCGTCATCTTTTTGCTTTGCAACGCCTTTTTGGCCATCGTTCCGTTTATTCCTCCGGCGGATGGTGATTTCTGGGCCAGCGGATACCCATACTACGTCTTCCCCGTTGTTGGTGTTGGTGTTCTCATTCTTGGTGGTATTTACTGGGCATTGTGGACAAAGTTTTGGCCTGCGGTTCGCGGACACAAGATTGTTGCGGAAAGAATTATTGATGTGGATGGTGAAGAGGTTATTAGGTATCGCAGGGTTAAGGTGGCTAAGCACACACCGGATGCTCGTCATGGTGCGATTAGTTCAATCTGAGTGTTGAAACTGAGTCGGACTGTGTAAGGTGGGGGTGAAATAAGCTGGAAGGGGGTTATGAGGGATTGTAATAATGTCGGTTTGATTTATAGAGATACCCAGTTTGAATTTAATTGGAAGATATACATACCTGGGGGCAATGCCTTGTGCATATTACCTTACTAAAATATGTTCTATTGTTAAGTTGCATTTTGAGAGTATTCTTGCAATGGCCATCAACATACCTGTGGGTTGGTCACATGTGACATTGAAATCTTGAGAATTAAAACTTAATTGACAAACCTATCGAGTTTATGGCATTTAAATTAAACACATCGCAAACTTGGGAGTCCTTCGTCCAATCGTATTCGCTCAGCGGTATCTGGTGCGGCTGACATGCATCAACCAAGGCACGATGCTGGCGAGGCACATTCCATGTTGCCATGGTGTGCCTAAATACAATATTGAATGACATACTTTCTGTATCTTAACAACGCTTCTCATCTTTTGCATCGACAAGATCACACATATCCCACAATGGATTATCTCGACCCGGAAATGATATACAAATGGGAAGCAGAACGAAGTTTCGCGCCCGACCAGTGGTATCGGCCAACCACTGTTGATCTGATTAACATTCATACCCCCGAAGTATGTCGGCTTTTTTCCACGGCCCCGCGTCATGACTTGTCCATGCGGTGCTAATCGCTTGTTGTTCGTACATTAGCACGAGATGCCAATCACTGCCAAGAGATCACTGAAACCTGCAGATCTTCATGAGTATCTATCAATGGTAGTAGACGATGAATTTATTCGTCATTTCCAAACCATACATCACGTACTAACGGGATAATTCCGGTTCTAGGAAAATACCACAACAGAAAACATGGACAATCCTGCCCGCCGAACCAGTACTCTGAGACTCATGTTAGTGGTAACCTCTGCCTTGTTCTCGCATCTCCGAATAAACTGATTGTCTCGGTAGCATAGCAGGATGTGACAAAGACAGCACCGACCTACCTGACCACGCCATAGGTAAAACTTCCTGGCAGTCTCCCATATCACGTCATGACCTTGAACTGCTTCGAATCAAATTTGGTCTCCCAAGGGCTACTTCAATGATTGTCCCACAAGGTCGTGCGCCTCATCAGGAAACGCATTTTCATCACTTCAACTTCCACACATCGGAAGCCAACGATGATCGAATTGGTAAGACCGCTTCAACTTTCGTCAGAGGCTTCCACTGACACATTCTCGAAGGAATCGCAATGATGCTCCCAGGCTCCACTCTCGTAGGAGTCTGCGCCTCCCTCTTCATGTCCTACTCACCCTCGACAAAAAGGACAAACGCATTATTACTTTGTCATCAATGGACTCAAGCCAATTACATATCAGATATCATCATCGGTTTAGCTTCATTAATGACACACCCAGCCGCTATACCCGCCATCCTCTGTAACAACTTCCAAGAATCCCTCTTAAAGCGAATGACCCGCACCTGGCACGCCGTTTTCGACGTTGAGCTTGGCAGCGGCCAAAGCGGGATAAAGATCGTGTCACCACACGAGAAGATACTCCCTTCAGGAAAATGCGATGATCCCGGTTTGAGCAGACGCGCGATAAGTGCTGCGCAGCTTGCGATTGCTTGGGATAGTTATGCGCCGCAGAGTCGGACACTGATTCATTCGGTCCTTGGGTTTCTTGATAAGCTTGATGCTGAGGGAGAAAGTAAAAGTGGGTTGTATTCGAAGCAGTCAGGGATATTGAGAGAGTATCTCGAGCTTCGATCTCTGAGAGCCGAGACGGTTTGTCATAGAGTGAGGCATCTTTTGGGGCGGGCACAAATTCAAGTAGATGCTGTCAGTATTCTTCCTGCTCAATACCGAACTGAACTGACCAAACAAAACAGATCAACAACCATCTGGCGCATACGAGTAACGAAATCAATCGAAGCCTCGCCGAGTCCTCCCAGAGCATCGCTATTCAAACACAAAGAGACAGCTCTGCCATGAAGGCCATTGCAGTTTTGACCATGACGTTCCTTCCAGCCACCTACATTGCCGTGAGTACTGGAGCGCCTAATTCTCAAGGATCTCCGAGCTAACCCACAAAGTCCTTATTCGCAACCCCCGGCATAAACTCAGCCAACCCGTCCCAGAAAATCTACTGGGCCGTCACGATCCCTCTCACCGCATTCGTCCTCGGAATCTGGGCAGTCTGGACACATTTGACTGCGAGAAATCTTCAGCATATCCCACAGAAGCTTTCCACTTCGAGCATTACCACAGACCCAGGAGCAGAAACTATGATGCTCTTTGAGGATGCACCTCAGGTTTACTCCACGGCGTCGGGGAGAGGAGAACAACAAGGGGTTGGACCAACGGCGGTTCCACTTTATGGACAGAACAGCACTTCGCGTCGACGTGGTCGGTCCGCTGTAAGCTGAATGAGCTTGAAGAGGTGATGGTGAGCTTACGTATGTCGGGACGGAACCAAGGTTGTGTTCCTAGTCCAACGGAGAAATCACCTTGGCTGACAACCAACAAATATCAAGGATTGGCCCACCTTGACAATGCAACAGTCTCCATGCAGGAATGGATCTAATCAACCAACTGATCTGTATAATTACCAACAGCATAATACTACGCTACTGCCTTGACATTTACATCTGTTGAAAAGTCACTGCCGCCTGTTCAGGACTCCAGCTTAACCCACTTCAACTTGAACTCAATAACAGAAGCAAAAACAAACCACCCTCCAAGTGCCCCACGAGTCACAATGTCCTCCCAACACGACTTTATCATCATCGGCGGCGGCACCTCCGGTCTCGTAGTGGCCGCCCGCCTAACTGAAGACCCCAACACCTCAGTCCTCGTCATCGAAGCCGGTTCCGAACACACCAACGACCCCCGTATCCGCACCCCAGCATTGTGGCTGTCCCTTCTCGGTTCCCCCGATTTCGACTGGAACTACAAAACAATTCCTCAAGTAGGACTCAACGGCAAAATCATCCCCTTATCCCAGGGTAAACTCCTCGGCGGTTCGAGCGCCATCAACGGTTTAGCATTCGTTGCCAATTCCAAGGCCGCTGTCGATGCATGGGCGGGATTTGGCAATCCAGGTTGGGACTGGGAGACTCTAGGTCCTTACTACAAGAAATTTCACACACTTGTACCCGCATCAAGCAAAGCATCCGACCACCTGCGTCTTTACTACGTCGACGAAACCCTCCATGCCAAAGACGGACCAATCCAAGCATCATTCCCCGAAGAATCAACCGATCCTCTTCCCTCCGCATGGGTCGACACAATCTCAGCTCTAGGATTCCCAGCCACCGGAGATCCATTCACCGGCAAGTTCTCCGGCGGATACATCAATCCTTTAACCGTTGACGCCAACACGCGCACACGGAGTGATGCCGCAACAGCATACTTCACCCCAGCCAAATCCCGCCCAAACCTCCACATCATAACCGGCGCACTCGCAGAAAAAATCATCTTCGACACAAGCAACCCCATCCCCAAAGCCATCGGTGTTCAAATCCAACAAGCCGGGATAACATCCATTCTCCCCGTCAAAAAAGAAATAATCCTAGCAGCAGGACCATTCGGTTCGCCCAAACTCCTCGAACTCTCCGGCATCGGCAACCAGGACCTCCTCAAAAAGTTCAACATCCCACTCCTAATCAACAACCCCAACGTAGGAGAAAATCTTCAAGATCATCCAGTCTCCACCATCAGCTTCCAAGTAAACGAAGGAGTCAAAACCATCGACGCTCTAGCCCGTCAAGACCCGGAAGCGGTAACCTCAGCCATGCACGAATACGATACCAACCAATCCGGTCCATTTGCCGTAGGAAACTACACAGGCGCATTACTTCCCGTTCCCGACTTTGTTGAACCAAAAAACGGCAAAGCAATCCTCCAGGAAGTCCTAACAAAGAACACGACTTCGAAATCTGATGACTCTGCGCCTCATCATACTTCCTTTGTTCATTCCGTTCTTGCGGACCCAACGGAGGGAGTAGGCAATATGTTCATGTATGCAGCTTGCGCAAACGTTAGTTCTCCCACAGTTGGAGCCGACATCATCGTAAAAGACGAGACACCAGCCAATTTTATTTCGATTTGTGCTGCGCTCTGTTTCCCTCTTTCGCGTGGTAGCGCGCATATTACGTCGTCTAATCCGTCAGACGAGTCTGAGATTGACCCCAGATACTTGACACATCCTTTGGATCTCGAGGTACAGGCACGTCTCCTGAGGTACGCAGAGACAATTGCTAGCACTGAACCGCTCAGCAAGTACATAGAGAAAAATGGACGCCGGAATCCAGGGGCACCTGCAAGTCTTGATGATTTGGAAGTGACGAAACAGTATGCAAAGATTTCAGCTCTAAGCTGCTGGCATCTGACAAGCACTTGCGCAATGCTTCCAAGGGATCGTGGAGGTGTGGTTGATTCTCAGTTGCATGTGCATGGGGTTCAAGGTCTTCGAATTGTTGATTCTAGCATCATTCCGCTGGCTACTCGAGGGAATACTCAAACAACTGTTTATGCGGTTGCTGAGCGGGCGGCAGATCTGATAAAACAGGACTTTGGTATTGTTTCTAGAAATTGAATGAGTTCTTTGTTGGATTGGCCAATAGCGTTCGGGATAGATACATGCTCAATCCGAAACCATTGTTCTAATGCGGAGTGTATCCGATCTGAACGAATCAACGGTCTCGATTCGGGTTCAGTTGATAGTATTGTGACGTCCAACCAGTGGAAAACCTTGAATGTAGCATAAAAAGTCCTTGGGATGCTTACAATCTCCTACACAACATTTCCACTCCCCAACGCCACCATCATGTTGAATTTTGAGTTCCTTCCGGTACCCGAGAAACTCGCGAGGATGGAGGGAGTGGAAAACAGTTTTAGGAAACTGTAGATTGTATACGTCAAGCTGAAGGAAATTTAAACAGGCAGACACTCAGCGGACCGAAAATTGTGGTGTGGCTTCCCTCTCAAACTGACGGGTGCCAGCACGCACCTGCCCGGCATTTTGGTTGTCAGTTGTCACACAGAATAAAAAAAAGATCAAAAAGTAATTTCCCACACCGGGGTTCGAACCCGGGTCGCCAGGGATTTCAATTTTGCTTGAAAACCTGGTATGCTAAACCACTACACTATATGGGAGTTTTGTTGTTCTTGAATTGGGATACAAATTTTGAGTTCATATACCTGAGTTCACAGTCAAGTTGCGATTTGACGGAGAAACGTCCCTGCCACGCACCTTGAAGCAATGGACCCCGCAGGGCTCTCCCCTATCCCCAATATTGTTCATCCTTTACATCACCACACTCTACAAAAAACTGGAACCAATCCGTGGCCTGGTTACCATTGGATTTGCAGACGACACAAATTTACTGGCAGTAGCACGAGACACAGCAACGGCATATCGAACCCTCGAACACGCATACAGAGTCTGCGAGGAATGGGCCTCGGAGAGAGGGATGAAGTTTGGGGCAGCAAAGAGCGAGCTTATGCATTTCA
>MU865444.1:0-60493 GCA_033297215.1 Podospora fimiseda
TAGTGTGGTTGTGTAGAAATTGAAGATAGTTATGGTAGGGTGGTAGAAAGTGGTGCATTCGCTTATCTGGTGCACTCGCTTATCACGCACGTTAACGTTAATAAAAAGTCCCTTTAAGTAATAAATCATACCTTTTTCTATTCAAAAAGCCGTTTCTTCCTTTTTGTAGAGGTTATGAAAAGATAAAAGAGCCTATTAGATATTATTCATGCCTTTTTATATTCGAAAAGCCGTGTTTTCCTTCAAGTTTTCGTAAAGGTTATTACAAGATAGAATGGCTTAGTAGAAATAATTTATGCCTTTTTATATTTAAAAGACCCTGTTTTCTTTTTTGTACAGGTTATTAAAAGATGGAATGTCTTACTGGAAAAATTGTCTTGTCTTTAATCGGCTTAAGGTTACAGGTATAAAAGATCGGGCTACATTGTGGGCGTTGATAAACTACCACATTGTACATATACGAAGAAACATCCTTTTTTTTTCTAATGTGTCGTGTATGACTGAAGCATTCGGCGCTCGGCCGGTTTGCATGTACAGTACCTCGTAGCCCGCACTCAGTCCATTGCCAATTATCTATGCGTGGCATTGCCCAGATTTCCTGCTTCTCGTGTTAGCTTAAGCTTTGGTTGATTGGTTCACTCGTTGCCATGATTGCTCCAAAAAAAAAAAAAAAAAAAAAAAGCTGCAGCGTTGGTGTAACACCATCATGCAGGTTGAAGGGGGCTTACCACATGCTTACGTTTCAAATCCCAAGGCCTCCCATTTGCCATGCAGAGTTTTCCATCTTGTTCACTCAAGGGACTTCTGCTTTGACTCCGCGGTTTCATCTCTTTACCGGGGTATATCGCTGCGGAACTCCTCTGAAGTTCTTCTTTTGCTTCTACGAAGTTGGCTTTCGGAGTTATGATTTTCTTGACTCCACGGGTCTGAGACCTATCATGGGTCGGCGTGACAAGACGTTTGACTTCGACCCTTGGTCTAATATTGAAGAAACATTTGAGTCGCTCAAATGGCTTGCGGGCCTCGGATGCTTTGATAAATCGGCCGAAGACTGGGAGATGTTGGGTATCAACACAAGCGCTACCAGCTGGCACTACGTGGCTTCCATGCTTGGTACAACTTTGGACCTTACCTTCTTCACACCATTTAGCTTACAGTCACGATCACCCATGTCAGTTATGATCAACTTCTTACAGTCTCTCAGCTTGAAAGAGGCGGATAACTGCACGTGTTGGTGTATGTATAAAGGCGAAGGATACTCCCCGATGATTTCACTGTACAAGGCACATAGCCGCCCTTTTTGGGGTTACGCGGGAATTAGAGAAATTTCAGTCTTTCCGACATACCTTTCTTCATATCCCCATCTCGGTTGCGCCGTCATTTACACGTTCTCTGCAGCTAGTTAGGTTCCTTACATTTGAGGCACTCGAAATGACCCACACATGCTGTGCTGTGTCATGCCTCGTTCACGAGCAAATGAATCCATCGTGCAGGCAGGAGGGCATGAAATGCAAGGATTATATTGCGCTCAAGTACTGCGACCCGAAACAGAGGAAGACGATCCGACAAGACCAACAGGACCTTGCCGACCAACTGTAAAATCTAATGTTGGATTTCGCAGCTCAGATGGCGAGTCTACCTGGATCGCCCCGAGCACTCGAACAGTTTACTTGGGGTTATTGACGGCAGCGCATGTCCGAAATTTACTCGGAAAATGAGGACATCATTGAAGATATGAACAAGATTCTTGTCCGAGTGAAGACACGTAAGTTGCGTTGAGAATCATGAAGCATTTTAATAACATAATCACTAACGCGACTTGTCATCCATAGGCGTCACCCCAGAGCCTCTCCGGAGGATGCTTGGGGAAGACTTCACATTTGACAGCGATGCTGTTCCAGTCCTGAGGTCCATAGCCGTGGATGACACCTCTGGTGAAGAACCTGCGATTACACAGGAGTGTCACTGGTGCGATTTGATGGGATCCCGTGATACGAGCACCATATGAATACAATTTTACATCCCTATGTCCATCAAGACACAGAATACAAATCTGCCTATTCACATCAATGCCCGCAAAGCCTCTGTGGCAGCTTACCTGGTACCGAAGCTTGCTTCAAGAAATTACATTTTGACGACTGGGTTTCATTTAATCAGCCAGCAGATACGAACAGAACGAGCTCAACAGTCTTGACAATTTGGTGTACCAAGAGCATCCACTGGATTCCTATCTCCTTACATAATAACAATCTCCCTCATCTCTGGTTGATTATCCTCATCATCAAACATCTCCCCCAACATCATCCCATGAACATAACAATCCCCAACAAGCACAAACCCCCCATCTACACCATCCTTCTCTCTAAGCACAAACGGAACAGTCGCACCCTCCAAAATACACATCCAGTCCCCAACCTCCGTCTGAGAAGGAACCAACCCAGCAAAAGACTGATCCGTAACTGCGAATCTTCTCCCTGCCGTAGCACGAATCATGTTATACCTTGCATTTCGTGCATCCCAACTATTCTCACAAATAGGTGAAAGAAATTCCTGTGGTTCTCGACTCCGAACTGCTTCTTCCAAAGTTTTCAGATCGTAGGCATGGAGCACCAGACTAGACGAATAATCCTCGAGTAGGCTGATTAGTCTGGCGCCGTCCAGGCGTAGTTGATCGGTTTCCAAGAGGATTTTAAGGGCGGTGTCTATGGGTTGTTTTGTTGGTTGGTATATCGGGGAACGCATCTCTTTTTTGAAGTTTATCAAGTCGTCAATGACGTTTATTAGATGATTGGTGTTGAGCAAAGTTGACGCTTGGCTGTTGGGTGCTGGCGGGCTGCCGAGAGAGATAACCTGTTGTAGAACAGCCGCCTTGACTCGCAAGAGGTTCCCCTGTGAGAATGGCCCTGATAAATGTATTTTTGGCAGCGTCTCGTCTACTGATTCTGGTCCGGGTTTCACCATATGTCCTTCCTCCAGGGTCATTTTTTCTCCTGAGTTGCTAATAAAGATTAATCGTCCAAATGGGAGACCTTCCGTACTCCGCTTGTTGTTGCCGTATGCATCCCATAACCCTCTGGCGCTGGCACTAAACATGGATCCGAGACAGGTCCTAATAGGCATTTCAGTCCAGTCAGGGGCCCAAGATGGAAGTCCGTTATTGGGATTATATTCGGATCTTGCAGCTTCATACAGAACCTCGGCCGCTTTGTGTCTGGTACATGCGATGTATTTTGCGACCCTGGTGAATAACTCCGCTTTCGTCGTGCGGTAGTTGATGGTCAACTCTTTTTCAGGCTCATCACTACACAACCCAAAAAGAGCGTAGACCTTATCGAGTTCATTCGTCGCCCGAGAGCTTCGGAAACGCACCAAGACATGGTGCAGCTTGCTCCAATATTTGACGTTATTCCGAATGAGGTTATAGGCTTCTATCGCAGAGTTAAACTGAGAGATCCCGCGGGACACTTTAATTCTCGTCTCATCATTCTGAACATAGTCACCCAGCTGAACCCCAGTGGGACACAGTGTATGGGACAGAAACAAGCCAAGCCAGAGTGGTGAGCAAGAGTGTAAGCCGCAATACATGGTCATGTTTTGCGCCACAGCCCACTCCTGAACGGTCCAGACACGTTGGAAGTATGGTCTCGCAAGGACCAAAGCCAATGATTTCATTATTCGGTGGTTATCCAAGAGTTTCTTTGTTGATTTGTCGTGTGGAAGATTGCCAGATACTCGGCTCATTGCCGCCCCACGCTGAAGCTTTTCTATATCCGTCCTCCGAATTCCAAGGCTTGTTAACAGACGCTCGATGGAAATGTCTGGAGCTGGCTTCTCCATCCTCAATCCAATCACGAGTCTCCTCGAAATTTTACCAATGAACCACATGCAAAGCCTGCTATCATCCTGCTCGTCACCCAAGTACGCCACGGTTTGGATTGCAGAGCGATAAATATCACGCATCTTTGTGACTTGCTTGCTTTTCTCGTCCTCGTCGGCTTGGTTGATACAAATGGCGTCAATCCAAACCAGTTTCTGAGGCTTCCTCAATGCGTTTGTCTCATTTGCTAGTCGTTGAACAAGCATCGACAGGGCTGACCAAAGGTTCTCTCCTATCCACATAAAGCGACAGCTTCCGACACATCCCAGGAGGCGCATGTGGTTTGGGTCTGTATTTCCCCAGATATATGAGAGTGCGTCATATTGTCCCTTGACGTCTTCGAGTTGCGCATGAACAATGCTGATTGCTGGTATAAAGTTGGCGCCTGGCTTTCCTTGTCGCAAGTGCAATTTTGCGAGTCTGATCTCGCCTTCTTTCAGGGGTTGATATTGGTAGAGTGAATCCAACATTTTTAATCCAGCAGGGTGTGATTCACATAAGAAAAGAAAAAAAAACCCGGAGGTTGCCTGTTGGAAGATGATGATAATTGAATAGACGATCTAAAATGCCCAAGGCGTTTTACCAAGGAGACAATCGCGGGAAGCTGAAAGGGCATGCGGCAGTGTATGTGCCAAGTCAATAGTTATTCATGCATGACCAACCTAGCTGCATAAAATTTGTCCACGTTGATGTTCGTGGGTTTGAAACCTCAAACCAAGCAGGAAGTTCTCCCCTTAGGAAGTAACACTGAAAAAATCTGCCAGAAAAGCCTTCCAACGCCAAAAAAAGCTTTGGTTTAAATCCTATTTTGAGTCCTTGTGGTATTTCATCACATATAGGCGTCTGAACATGTCAGGAATGGGCCGGCCCCGACCTAAACCAAATCCATACACCCAAGGCATACCCACACTGCACGCCCAAAATCCCCCCCACCAAGCGCGGGTAAAATACCCCGACATTCCACTCAAACGCCTCCTCAGAATCCAAAACCACCCCTCCAAACCTGAATATCCCGTTCCTCGACAACAATATCGGCGCCCAAGCTTGACATGTACTAAATAGCCCGCAAGTCTGCATGCCCAATAACACGGGCGGCGTTAATGCAAATACGAGATTCTTAACAGTCAGTAACCATGATCTGACTTTGCTTTTCCTGTTGCCGTAAAATGCGTTGATGGCTATTCCTGTGAGATGACTTATTGTCCAACTGCCTAGGATACCAGAGACCATGATTATGTTTCGAATGTTTAGGTAGAGAGGGGAGAGACCGACTGCCAAGTTGGCTGTGATGATTGAAACGATGACAGGGATGTATGGTAGGAGTTGAAAAAGTAATCTAAGTAAAAGTGAATGAGAATTATCGGAGGGGAAAATTGAGAGATTAGTGTTGAAGACTGGATCTTGTGGCCATGGTGGTTCTTCTTCTGCGTTGAGAACATTGAGGAGTTGTTTGTAGTTGTCTTTGTCGTCTGAGATTGATTGCGAAGGTTGAGGTGGAGTGGAACTTGAAGCCATGTTGAGTGCATCGCGCATGTCGTTTTCGAATAAAAAAGTCCAGCTTCAAGTGAGTCTTTCAAAGATTAAATATTTTTCTCTCAAAAAAGAGGCCAATTGTAAATAGCTTATCGTGAACGTGGCTCTGATGTGGTGGTGTGCCTGACCTGACTGCTGAGCCACCGCCACACAGGCGTCTGGTTGTCACCTTGGACCCATCAACTCCAATCACTAACCGCCATCCTTATCAATTTCCAAACTCTTGTATCAGGTCAAGCTTAAGTCTCTAAACCAAGCCATTAGACCTCTGGATCATTGTCAAACTGACAGCGCAGGCCTCCTCCACAAACATGCTAAAATGCCCCATTGTTCCCACGACCACCAGACGCTCATCTACCAACCAGACTTTTTTTTTCCCATGCCAAGCCCCCTCACAACCCTCCTCCTCCTCCTCTCAACCCACAACCTCCCCTCCCAACCCTCCGCCAACTTAAACCGCCCCTCCTGCCTCTCAACAATCCGTACCTTTCTCCAATCCTCCCCCAATATCACACTCAACAACCCCCTTCTCTTCCACCAACCCTTCCCAACAAACCTCAACACCTCCTCCATATACCTGACCCTCCCAGCCTGCCAACAAATATGCGGCTCCAAACACGAAATCAAAGACGACTGCGCCGGCAGGGTAAAAGAATGGATGTTTCCAGTTCTTTTACTTTTAGTTTCTGTTGAACCGACAGCTGTATTAACCGTCGGTATTTGGAAGGCTTTGGGATTTTATTTGTTTGTAATGGCTGATCCTCCTGGTGTGTTTAGGGGGCTGTTGGGGAGGATGAGGGCAGAAAGGAGGTTTCAAAGTATAGGCCAGGAGATGTGGAGAGGAGTTGAAGAAAAAAGAAAGCTGAGGGTCGGAGGAGGAAAAAGGGTCAATCTCAAGACAACGGTCCTAGATGTCTGTTTTGCCCTCTGGTGGAACTTGACCAAATGGCTTCGAATTCGGAAACCCCCTCCAGAAGAAAAGAAACCAAGGGTCATGTCCAAGAGCTACGGGATTGTCCTTTCTGCAATGGCCGATCTACTCTCCGAACCTCAAAAAGCAAGAGGCGCCCTCCGTCACGCACTCGAAATGACAACAATTCCAAATGATGCACAAGATAAAGCAATTATCAAGGCCGCCGAATCCCTGAGTTTCGTACATACCCGCGGTGCGGCCGTAGCTTGGATTGCTGTTATCGTCTGCATCGTCGAGTTCAGCTTCCTCATTTTTGCTCCGTTGCAGCAACAAGTATCTGCTTCGCCTTCTGGTGCAAAGATTGCTAGTGCGGCGACATTCACTTGGCTTTTGCCGTTGGTTGTTATGAGTGCTCATTTGGGGACGAGGGATGATTTGGGGAGGTCGAGAGAGTTGATAAAGGGGTTGTTAGAGGCTCTTGGAGAGAAAGAGTGGCAACGAAATTCAAATTAAAGACGCTGCATGCTCTGGTCTGAATAACTACAGTAGGATATTTGACCCTTTTATACAGGCTATTTTTGTCGACAGAAACATGGTAAACAACTGTACCAATCATTGTTACCCCGTTGATGATCCGAGTTTTTGGATTGCGAAATGTTGGCAGCCGGTAATTTGTTGACCTCTTTATTCTTTTTGTCCGCCGCTCGATCATCAGCTGGAACTCCGGTGTCCCGTGTTCTGCCATCTTGTTCCTCATGATGATCTACACCTGCTTGACCTTGGAGGTTATTTGACACACCATCCTCTGTCACCCCATTCTGTTGGTCGTCATCTCTGGGAGAACTGTCCTCTTGACCATGACCAGCCAGACCGTTGTTCTGCTCGTTGAGAGTTGAGACAGGACTCCCGTTAAGCGACTCCTCTGGCTCTGAGGCAATCTCAGCTTCAATTTCTTCCCTCAGGAGCCATATCTGTCCAACCAACTGCAGGCTGTGCTCATTGTTTCTCCGCGGCCCATTATAACTTGCTATAGCCACTTCATCACTCAATTTTAGTGCCTTTTGTAGTTGACCACATTGCCGGAAACTCAACATGAGTGCATGAGCTGTAACAAGCGTCTCGCGATGATCAAGTCCCATGGCCTCAACCTTATCCTTTAGGACTGACTGCAGAAGCGTCATCCCTTCTTCTTTACAATTGAGACTCGGATGATCTAATAGGGCCAGGGCTAGGTTGTGTCGGCTTGCGAGAAGGTCTATTTTATCAAAGAGTAGTTTTGCCTTTTCATCGCAAACTTCACGCCACAGTGAAATTGACTCCATCAAACAATCTTCCCTGGAACGACCAAAGTCGTGCAACTGAGATGCCAGATGTGCCATGCAATTTAGCGTGTCGGGGTGGTGCCTTCCGAGTACCCGTTCACTCCGCTCGACCGCATCGCGTTGCATGTTGAGTGCCAATTCGTTTTTGGTGGGATCTTCAAGTTGGGCTAGCGCCGCCGCATGATCACTTTCAAGATCAATAGTAGCTGGGTGGTCTTTGCCGAGGATTTCTGTGCGCAGGTTAAGCAAGTGTTCGCCCAGGCGAATCGCTACGGAAATATCACTCCCCGTCGACCCGAGTAACCACACAAGAAGACCCATACAAGCCATTGAATCCGTATGGGTTTCACCAAGATGCGTTTGCCGCAGCAAGTATGACTCCTCCAAGGAAGCTCGTCCCTGCTTGTAGTCACCGATTGATATAAGATAACGTCCGACGCCAACGAGCAGCCGAGCCCTAGCAAGATCCACGTCTTTTTTTGTCTCTACAGGGACCTTGTCGAAGTTGTGCTTGAGAGCCAAATCGGCATGCGGCAAAAGAGGTTGGCACAGCTCCCTATAATTGCTCGGAAGGTTCATGGCCGGCTCGGGAAAGCATCGTGCAAGGGAACAAAGGGCGACGAAGGGCCAATTATCGAGCTCGGCAAAATATTTTCCCTCATGTTCAAGCCACCATTTTGTGGTAATCTGGACCAGGCGATGGGTACTCAACGTTCGTTTAGTGCCCTTGCCGTTCAGGTTGATAAAAGAGTAAGCGCGTAGAGTGGCCAGTGCCCTCTTCAGATCATCCTCCATGATGACTTTATTCTTTAGACCGCCTTGATCATCAAGGATGTGATAGTCAATACCCAGCAGAAGCTCACTCGGGATGCTTTGGTGTTCGAAAAAGCTGATAAGGCACAGCAACTTGGCAGCGGGTGTGTTCTTTTTGGCAATTGACTTGAAGGAAATTGACCAAGTTTTGGCCACCGACTCAAGTGTATTATCTTGGCGTCCATGGTCTGTAAAATCATAATCTATCAGTTGCAGTCTTGTGGCGTCATTTCTGTAGTATTCGCCCAAGTATTCGGTAGTCGTTATCTCGTGTTCCAGGATATATGCCAGCGCCTGTGTAATTGCCAGGGGAATGTACTCCAACTCTTCCAACAGTGTATGAATAGACTCCTCATCGTATGGCACCACCTCTTCCATTCGTCTCTGCACGAGACTGAAGGCGTCGTCCTCGTCCAGCTTTGGTATCATAACAAACTGTCTTGGATTTGAATTGCTCACACGTCGTGCTATGTCCTGTGCCCTCGTGGTAAAAAGCAACGTTCCCTGGTCATTTCGCGGTATGCAGCTCCATGGGGTCTTGTCTGATGAAATTTGATCTTCGAAGAAAGCTTTGGAATCATCGATGTTGTCGATAACCATTACCCAAGGTTTGTCGTATCGGTATTGTAACCAATCATGTACAGCGAGTACTGCATCGCTTGTCGAGTCACTCTGACCTGTCAAGCCGCACTCGTTTGCTATGAGGTTGAAGGATTCTTTGAATCTGGATGCAGTCGCAGCGTTAACCCAAAATACAGAAGCTTTTCCCCTGACTCTGTAGCAATATTCCAAAGCAATTTGGGATTTTCCGATGCCACCAAGGCCACAAAGCGCAGCTTTCGGCTGGCTGCCCTCACTGACAGTGAATGCTTGATCAATTGCCTGGAAGATGGTGTCTCTGCCGACAAATGACGAGTTCCGGTCGAAAGGGACGAGCCAGAAAGTGCGGGTGGTCGATTCTCCTTTGGCCGTCAATGATTTTGCACCGGCAGTTGCGATGAGCCAGGCGATCTGATGGAACTCAAGAACGTCGGTATAGTGCTTGATTGCTTCATCGAGATCGTTAATCTTCTTATCCAAGGTCAAGCTCACGATGCCTTTGCCCATCCGTTGCCAGCTGGAATCCGCGGCGGATGGGGTTGCTCTTTCCAGCAGCTCATTCAGCTCTTGGGCGGCTCGGCAGCACTCTTGGATGACGGAAACAAGGGAAGCTTGCGCGGGAGGCTTGAAGAGTCCTGACTCGACTTGATCCTTGATTCTATCCAATCCCTCCACGATAAGAGGGAGCTTCGCATTGATCTGGCGGAAGGCTTGTGGGATTTGATTGACGTGGTCGCGAAAATCCGAAAGGCGTTTGGCGGTTTTGGTGCCTACCTCAACGAACTGAACAATAACTCCTGCCAAACTCACAGCTGTCAGTGGGTCCATCTTGCAGTTTGTCGGGCCCGGGATGTGTAGTGCCAGCAGCTTTGAGAGAGATTCGGATAACGCGACTCGGAAGAGGCGGTCGCCGGTCGGCCGATCATCAGTCCTGCAGTGTCACCATCCCCACTACTCAGGGTATTTTCTACCGTGATAGGCCCATTTTGTCCGAGGGAACCTCACCTCTTACCCCTCACCAGACTAGCCCGACCAGGCTAACAACCGGCTCCTCAATCACTCAGAACTTGCAGGATGAAATCAGAATTTCTACTCCGTAATCAGAATTTCCTCATCATCAACAACAACTTCTCTTTGTGATTGAACTGATTACCAAAATGACCATTTCCCGCTTCAGCGAAGAAGCCGCCTCCTGGGACTCAAACCCCTTCATCCACGCAGCAACCGCCAATGCAAAAACGGCAATCCTTTCTCGTCTCGGTCCGTCTTTAAGCTCCCTTGACATCCTCGACCTAGGATGTGGCACTGGACTCTTATCCCTCGCCCTCTCCTCTTCTGTTCGCTCAGTCACGTCAATTGATGCAGCCCAGGGAATGGTTGATGTTCTCTCTTCCAAGCTCGAGGCACCCGACGCACCCAAAAACATCCGCGCCGTGTGCATTCTACTTGAAAACCCTAATGACCCAATTCTGAGCACCGATCCTGTCACTGGTGCCCAAGAACCGCAAGCAAAAAAGTTTGATTTGGTCGTTTCTCACTTGGTGCTTCATCACATTCCCGATCTGTCAGCATTTCTCAAGACCATCCACGGAGTTCTCAAACCAGGCGGGCAAGTCATGTTGACTGACTTTGAGGATTTCGGCCCTGAAGCTAGAAGGTTTCACCCTGAGAGCAAAATGGATGGAGTAGAAAGACACGGCATCAAGAGGACTGAGATCGAGGGGGTGTTAAAGGACGCTGGGTTTCAGGATACCAAGGTTGAAACGGCATTTGAAATGGAGAAGGCAGTTGAAAGTGAGCCTGGAAAGGGCGATGGAACGCATTTGATGAACTTTCCATTCTTGATTTGCCAGGCAAGAAAATAAACTTTACATTTAGTCTAATCCAGTCTTCTCGACAGCCATCGCTCAATTCGTGCAAGGGCTTTTCCCAAGAAACCTGTATCATCCGGCTGCCCACTTCGTGGCCTGCAACTACCCCTATATCCGTGGCTTTCCTCTCTCTGAAGGGTCTCGCCGCATATGTAGCAACTGTATGCGCCACAGCGGCACCTATTTTCCATATTAGTGCGGCTTCTTTCAGATGTTCAAAACAACAACTTACTGAATTTTATTGCATCCATGGATTTTTTCAAGGATTTGGCCACACATTTCACACGTGACCCAACCCTTCTTCTTGGCTAGCAGGTTCAGTTTCTTAAGTTTGGTTGACTGTGCAACATTGTTACAATCTCCTTCATGTTTGGGCTGACGGCAACGAGTGCACGTGTCCAGCCCACAGCCGAGGCAACGGGCGAGTCCCAGCTTCCAGTTCGGGTTGGGGATGAAGTCGTTACACTTGGCACAAAAGACATTGTTTTCTGGGTTCTCCTTGTCTGTTTTGGGGTTCGGCGCGTCGGTAGCCTTTTCCTCGGAATTGTCATGGTGCCTTCCAACGATGGTTGACACAACATTGGCGGAGAAGTAGATGCTACAGCAATGTGGAAACCATCCCTCATTAGATTCCAGGGACGACTTGTAATGATCTGACAGACAATCACCACACCAAAAATGACTGTATCCGCAGGGTGATGAGTAGAAGTGTTTGCCTTGCAGCAAACGCAGATCAGTTATTTGCTCCCTGCAATTGATGCATGTGCCGATACTATAACGCAGATTTTCGCTGATATCAAGGCGCAGGCCATCAAGAAACACCATGGTGGATTCGGAAGGTCGGTGATGATGATGGATGGAAAACCGGAAGGGATTGGGGAAATGACGATGCAAATTCATCTAGGGCTTTGGGAGATAACGAGTTGAATCTTGTTGATCCACTTGATCAAAAGGTTTGCAAAGCCCTTCGCTTCCATGGTTCCTTTTCCATCGGTAGGTGGTCTGCTCTGGGAGATAAAGCGAAGGTGGTAACCGCAACTTGAATCTGGTTGAACCGTTGAGAATCCTGGAAGGAACAAATGCAGAGTTGGACCGGCCAAATTGGGCCCCAATTGTTGAATCGACTCAGTCCGTGGCGGGTGCCGATACCAAAAAGATTGAAGAAAAGCAAGAACATCCACCCATCTTGTTGAGGCTCAAAACCCCAAAATCCTGCTCCCAGAACTTCTTCCCCTTCTCACAACATCTTCATCATCTGATTCCTCGTTAAAATCCCGCCATCTCCTGAATCATTCATTCTTGTCTCCAACAACTGCATTTCGGTAGTCCACGCCACCAACTCAGCCCACAAAACCCACCATGTACAACCCACACATCGACGACATCTGCTTCATACCTCCACCCCCACCACCCGGCGCCCTTCAACCCGGATCCATAGAGGAAGCAATGCATCGCCGAGCAGTAGACAACGCCGCCAGCTCTCATAAGCTTCTCAACCACAACAACCCACTCGGCCAAGGCGGCATCCACAACTCTGCTCATCCGATCCCTCCCTTCCAAGGAGGCGTTCACAACGTTCCTCTACCGGGCATGCCCAACGCCCCTCTACCAGGCACCAACATCACCCCTCCCTTCCAAGGCGGCATTCACAACTCGGCCCATCCGGAGCCTCCCTCGCAAGGAGGCCTTAGCAACTCGGCCCATCCAGAGCCTCCCTTCCAAACCGGCAACGTCCCGCCTCCCAAAGGCTACTCCAAACGTCAAAGCTCTGCAGACACAGTAAAGACCCTCTCCCAATTTCGATTTCCTCAAGATGACGGCTCTAACTCTTTTGCCGTTCCACAAGAAGCAGCAGCAGGAGCAGGACAAGCGTCGGCAGGAAAAAAACGCATCGAGCTACTCCCGCCGCTCTTCCAGACCCAATCATCAACCTCCACAACAGTCAAAAGACCCTCAAAGACACCATCCCCGTCCGCCCAGTCCCGACGATCAAGGAGGTCTAACTGGTCTAGCAAAAAGAGTAGTAAAAAAAGTGGTGGGAATAAGCGACAAAAAGTAAAACGGTTGGGGAAGGATGGGTATGTGCTGTTGAGAGCTAGAATTGTTCGGTTGAGGAGGATGTTGAATAGATTGAAGAGTCGAGGCAAAAGGACGGTGAAGAATTTGGCTAAATCGAGAAAATAAGATTGAGCAGAGTGTGTAAAGGGTGGTTTGGACGGAAGAAGTGATGGTGCGGTTTGATGAAGAGGACGACTTGTAGCATTAGATTGTAGGATACCGCATACCCCTAGAAACCGAGCATCTTTGAACGCTATTGATCTTCCCTTTGTGGGTTTTTGTGTCCTGTTTAGATGTTTGTGTTGCAATTTGGTGGCGTACTCCCATCAGTGAGTCAGTTGTGGCATCGAAGCCTGAGGATGTTCTTGTCAAAACGAGTATCTCTTTAGATTGGTCGTCGAGTGATGGCGTCGTTGAACCTTACCAGTAAAGTATGATAACAAGATAAATTGATGGGACTTGAGAGTGAAAGCTTTTTGCAATTAACAGATTAAAGAAATTATCAGTATATATGTACGGGTAAAATCTATATAATACAGAAGAAAGGTCAAATAAAATAAAAATAAAAAGTAGGTAGTACCCTGAAGTGAAGAACAGAAGAGGAAGAAGACAAAAGACAAAAGAAAGCAAGAAGCACTGAAATCCACCTCACACTTCTTTTTTTTTTTTTCCAACAAAAGAGAAAAAATCCCATTATGCAAACATGCTTGCCAATCCCAAAGCTCAAAAGAAACCCAACTTGATGCATGTTATTTTTTCCACCCATCCATCCACTTCTAAAAAACCGGTTGTTCTCCCCCTGCAAGGATGATTTCTTTACCTTGCCTGCCCAATACCAGTAATACTTGATCCTCTCCTCCTCTCAGAGTCTCTCCTCCCCGTTGCTCCCGTCACGCGACTCCATTCGTCCCACTCCTGACTGATCTCCATCAAAACACCAGCCATGACCTGCGCGCTGGCCATCAAGCCGTGTCCTTCTCCCTCCAACACGCGCACTTCGCACCTCCGCATTGTCTTGCCTAGCCATCTGACATTGTCGACGGGAACTCGAGTGTCCCTGCTTCCGTGGTGAATAATGACAGGTCGGGTAATATCGACGTATCGGAAACCAATGGTGTGACGACGCTCAAGGCAGACTAAAAGGTCAACGGCCGGGTTGGCTCCCGTTGTGGCCAAGTGCCAGATCGAGTGCGTTAGTCGGTTATCGTACAACTCCTGCCGTTCTTTGTTCTGTTGGGCCTGTGCGAGCGCCGCTGCGGCCGAGAGTACGCGGTCGTTTGACGAGTGTCGTTGGGAACCCCGGTGGGTCGAGTTGGACCGGTGATGGCGGTGGCCGATACCGCCGGAGCCGTTCGGACTAGTGACCGTTGGACGGAAGCGATCCATGTTCTCATCCGCAGAGACACGGGCCAACTCGGCTGACGATTCTTCGCTATTTGGATGATTTTCCTTGTTGTCCATCCCGTTTGCTTGTCCCTTGAACTGGTGGTCTTTATTTTCTTTCCTCTTTTCCCGCCTGGCCCTCTTTTGCTTCGGCAGGGAACTGGTGATACTGGAGCTTGTGGCAGTCATGAAACTGCTATTGGCGGCTTTGAGAATGGGGGTGGGTAGTGCGCGCAATATCCTCTGGCTTGTGGGTATTGCGTTTGTTGGAGGTAATGGTGTTTGTGCGCTGGTTCCAAAGACGTTCATTTGTGATGGCGGGATCCAAGGGGCAAGGAGGTGTATCCTCCCACGAATGTGTTGCGGCATTCGAAGTGCTGTAGCGAGCGCGTATATAGCCCCTGCTGAGTGGGCTAAAATGGAAAACTTTGTGATTTTAAGGGATTGGCAGATCGCATAGACATCATCTACAATTCGGTTGTCAGTCACCGCAAACTTAACACGTAATCAAGAAAAGGGAACTTACCAGGCCAGCCCAATGGTGTCGCGGTGCCGTCTGCGTAAGGCTCGCTATCACCAACGCCAGGACGATCTGGCGTAATCAAGCGAAGCTTCAGAGTCAAGGCTAACTCGTCGTAAAAGGCAGTAATGTACCTGGTCAGCCCCATGCCAACACAACAAAATACTGCGCTTCCGTTCGGGTCTCCCACTTCGCTAAAGCTGATGACCCGACCAGTCTGGGGATGCCGAATTTTCTGGCTCAGTCTGGGACTGCACAGATAGCTCTCGACCGCATCATCAATGCTGTCGGCACTCGGGGGCCGCTCGTAAGCAACATGTGGATGATCGCCGTGCGTACTTCCTCCATTCGTAGAAAATCTGTCTGACGACTTGTCGGGAGTAGGACTTGGGACCCCAGACAGTCTCTTCAATCTCGTGCTGCTTCGTTTCGACTTAACTGCAGTGTTGCCACCCTCACTTGCGTATCCGACGAATGGGTCGGGAGTGATACGACCCGATCGTCGCTTGTTTGCCTCCGAGCTTGCCTCTCTGTCTCGTCGACGTCCTTGTGCAATAGCCGGAGAGGGCGCGCCATCATCCATAGCATCCGTGTCTGAGAAGACGCCTCTTGAGGGTGTCAGAGGACTCACACTCAACGCCGAGTTTGCGCGCGACATGTCTGCCGAGAGTCTCAATGGATCAAGGTTGTGTCCGTGCCTGTGTCCAGAATGTCGCTTCTTTTGGGAATTTCGTGACGTCCGTCCGCTGGCAACCGGTTCATCCGCCTCTAGGATAGTGTTGCTGTCTTGCCTGGAATGTCGAGAGGCACGGGTGGATGACCTCTTTGCGCCACTACCGGTCTTTCTTAACGACGAGTCTCTTGTAGGTATCGCGCAGGGGCTGGAGAGGTGGGTGTTGTCGTCAAGGTTGGTTTCCTCGTTGATGATAGACTCTGCCGCAAATGGGTCCAGGTGCGGAGTAGTCCTGCCGCTTGGAGGTCCACCACCAACAGCTACGGTGCTCGTTCGTTTTTTATCTGCTTCCTTCTCGCGGAGCCTCTCTCTACTGCTCATATACTTCAACCCGCGATGGCCTCTTCCGTTTTTCCAACCCCAACCTTCAAACGATTTTTGCTTTTTTAAACCGCGTCCGTCAAAACCGGGAGATAGCGGCTCGGTCGCACTTCGCTCAACTGTGAGTTTCCCAATTCCGCTCGCAACACTTTCTGCTCCAGATCCCAACGATCCCTTGCTGGACGGCCGGGAAAGAGCACTGCTACTTCCCCTAGACAAAAGACCCCTCAAGCCAGACTCCCTTGACGAGGGGCTTTTGGGAGACTTGGGCGCTGTCAGCGGCGAACGACCACTTGGGGGTTTTGAGGTCCGGATGACCGGAGCGCTCGCCGCAAGTTCATCTAGTGGCACATCCTCTTCCCGTAATTGACCAAGGGAAGGTTTGGAAAAGGCGCCGTAGTCGACACCAAAGGAACCGCTGCTTTGTGTTGGCGAGCCCGGAAACGATATGCTTATGGGGCTGCCAGGGCCTGCGACTGGGCTGAGATAAGAGGGACTTTCGAAATGGTTGCTGAGGGGCCTTGAGATGACGGATAAGGATGTGATGAGGGATGAGATGACTTCGGGCGACGCAGGGGCAATGGGAGAGGTTTGAGAGTTTGCTCTGTCGCGGAGATATCGATCGGCGTATCTTTTTCGGTCTCGGTCGGTCCAGTCGGCGAAGACGTCGTTATCGCGATCTCGTTCACGGTCAAGGTCGAGATTTGTGTCAATGGCGTGAGGGGGGTCGAGACCAAGGCGTCGACCACGCTCTCTCTCACGGGACTTGCGGGGAATTGGTGGGACGGTGGACAATGTGAATTGTTCCATGGTGGCGGGTGTTGACGGCGGCGGCGTGGGACGAGGGGCTATTAACGTTTGACGGCACCTGGTGGTCAACCAGCCGTAGACGTTTACCGGCGCCGCACGTATCTGCGTACGTACGGCGAACCACTAACGAATAATTGATGTCTCACTTTTTTGGTCGGTGCGGCTAATTGTTGAGACCTTCTCCTGCAGATGCAAACATGCAACTCTGACGGCCCCCTGCGGCGATCGTCTTTGAGCGCGGACCGGTGGCTTGCAGAGACGACAGTTTAGATGCACTAGAGTAAAAAGAGGACAGAAGAAGTCGGCGGGAACCCGACCTTTGGGTCTGGGAACTTGGGAAGAGGACCTTGGGGGGTGTGGAATGTGGAGCAACGAGACAGGCCATCAAATTAAACAAAAAACTTTTGGAACAGCCATTTTGTATTTTTGTTTGTTAACAGTTTGCCTGTAGTTTGACCCGGCGACGTTATCTTGGACCGATCAAACTTTTGAAAAGGAAGAGCTTGAAGGGGCAATTCCGTGTCACCCAATTCCCTTGAGTAAAACACTCCGACTCCGAAAAAGAAGTGAGGGTGACAATTGAAGGGTCAGACGGGAACGCACTGGGCGCTGTGGGCGCTGTGTTCCCGCGCCCCTGAGCTGCAGGTCTTGGCCAATCAGGTGTTGCAGATGCAGATTGAGCACAGATCAAGGTGATCAAGGTGCAGACGAGCCCCTCTTTTCCCCCACGAGTGCATTTCCGTGCCACGGACCACCCCAGGCAATCCAATCGATTATTGGCCCCCTGACCCCCAACAGATGCAGGACCAAGTTCATCACACGCAGAGTGCATTTGCATTTGAATCCCCTTCATCAAGAGGTCTCGCTTCGAATCAGATTTGAAGGATGAAAAAAACGGAATGTTACCCTTTTTTCTATCTGCGACAGGAGAACCCAGGTTTTATTGGTCCCTCGGTACGAGTGGATCCAAGGTCTGGAATTGACTTTTTTTGAGATTTGGGATTTCCATTCTGGAATTGTTCGGGAATTAATTTCGAAGGTTTCAGTGGGCCAAGGTTGCACCCGGGCCCGAACCCCAGGCCGTTATCTTTTCCGGGGTCATTTGCATCGCCTTCCGCGCTTATATGATGGCGATCAATCAATTCTTGTCTGGAGTTCCTAGCACACTTCAAACAACATGTCTTTGCTTTTTGAGGATATTATAAAACCACGTCTTGATTGACTGACAGCTGACATTTTTCTCTAGTTTCTGGCTGCCTTCAAAAACTTTGCACGTCCCAACCCTGCCTCATCTCCGGTCCGTTTAACTGCCCAGACTTCGACTTACATTAGTGATGATGTCACGTAACCAGGAAGCCCAGATTGCAATCCAGTCTTAATATCCTGACTCTCGACCAAACACTTCGCTTAAAGGTGATGCATACTCCGTAGTCTCAGCCTTTTCACGATACAAATGTCAGAGACCACGTTTTGATTTCTACATGACACATGTGCGCAGTGTGTCTTGGATATCTGATTATTTGCTTTCAAATGCTCTACTTGCTAATCTATGTCGAAAAAAAGAAAATGGAAAAATGAGAAAAAACTCAACAAGGTCAACAGGGTTCCTTTTGTTGTCTTGCCATTTTATATATCAGGAATGCACCCCACGAGGATGGAATCGTTTGGACATGGTCGATTGTTTGAAGGTCCGTCGACGGGTAAAAGACCCATCATCTTGCAGATTTCTTCTTCCAGGCAGACACAATCAATTCCCCAAAATGCGGTGCAAGGTTTTCCAGCTTGGCTGGTATTGGTTGCGGTTGGTTTGGAAGACGAGCTCCTGATGTTCGTGGTATTGCCCTTGGTGGTGACAGGCGTTGTTTCTATGGGAGGCTCTGGCTGTGTGCGTGAAGTTGTGATTCGTTTTGTTGTAAATGAACTGGATGTCGTCGTGATGAACGTTCGAGTTATGGTTACAACCCTGGTTGATGATGACCTGGACAGCTGTGGTATGGGCGTGAAGTCGTCGCTGGTTTCGTCGAGAGTTCAGTCGATGTAGGAATACTAGGCAAAGGAGAAAAGGTTGGAGACGAGGTGGAAGAAGCAAGATCCAGATCCACGAAAGACGACGATGAAGAAGAAGGAAGGTCTACTGAAGCAGCTGGCTCGGTCGACAGTGGTATTGTATATGTGCCGCTAAGATTGTTGTCTTTGATAAATGAATTCATCATCTTGGAAGATATTCCAGTAGCCACCAAACTCCCAGCAACACTTGCAGATATTGCCACGACCAGCGTGGCAACCCAGACCAGGATGAAGAATGTACGTCTTTTCAATCCGATTATATTTTTATCTTTGCTGCCGTGCTTTTTGCATCTCCACTAATCCATATATTCTCCTGGTTCTGCGGCAGCTCATTCTCTTTATCGATTATTATCTGGTGAGATGGTGGCTGAGCAACTTCGAGAGTGCTATAGGGAGGACGGTCCATGGGAAACGAGCGAACGGAACTCGGGCCAACTGCCACAAGAATAGTGTGAGACTGAAAGGACAAGAGAACGAAAAGAACCATAAAAGTAAAATTGCTGGAATAGAATGAAAGACAAGAGAGCTGAGCTTCATAATAACAGTAGACATACCATCCGGAGGCAACATCATTGCTGGATCTCAGTTTCATAACTCATAGCATTACTGAGATTGATTGGTCTCTTACTTTCTGGTCTTGAGACTCTGAATGCCTTGTGAAGCTACTAGTAACCACAGAGCCGGATGACTCTAATATGTTGAGTAAGGCTCCGCCCCAACATCCCATCATCCATCTACAGAGAATCCTTCAACATGGCGTTTATAGAGCCTTGGGGGCGATAATGTTGAAAGCTCAGCAAACTTCAGAGCCAAGGGCGCTAACAGAAAGATACTTCAACCCGAAGCGCCAGCCTCGTCCTAAAACATCTTAAACTCCACAACTCCCAACCAAATCAAGTCCCGCTTCAAGGCATAAACAGTCAAAAATTTCCAACCACTACAACCGTCCAGGCCCCAAAAAAATCTCATCATAATCACTCCCTCCACTCATCATCCTCCACCTCTCCCTTTCTCCTCCTACCCCCTTTCCTCGCACCTCCCCTCTTCGTTTTTCCCATCTTAACCCCATCCAAAACCTCACTGACAAACCCACTTCCTCCATCTTCCACTCCAAGTCCCTCCTCCCATCTCCTACCACCAACCTCCCTAAAATCGTTAATAACCCCTCTTCCCAACCCAGTCCCACAAACCCAATCCAAAACCCCCCAACTCCCATAATTCCCTTTTCCGCCACTCTCATAATGCATAGCCGTTCTCTTCACTATCCCCCCCATAACAATCCCCGGAATAATTGAATACCCCGACATCGCCATCGTTTCTTCCATCGTCGTCAACCCCACAAAAACAAAATATGTCAATAAATGCAAGTTGCCCGTGACAAGACTCAATACCACCGCAGAGAAATAAACCGGTACAAACCGATGCAACAAGTAAGCAACTGGATGATCCGTCCCCTTTTGCAATGAAAACGTCGGTCTAGGAATTCCATGCGCATAAGAACAATGCAACTGCGCAAGCCGATTCCCACCCAATTTCAGTACATGACTCGGAATCTTTGAGTTCCTCCGTGTCGTCGTCTTGACCTTAGCAACCTGAGGAATACTACCCCCATTCCCATGCAAGACCCCCCTGTGTATCCAATACCCCACCACCTCCCTAATCCCAAACAACACCCCAACATGCTTCATAATCCCCCAAGGCAAAGGCAGCGTTGTACTAGTTTTAAAAACCGGACGTCCAATCGCCAATCCAAAGCCATAAGACAACCCCGCTTCAATAATCGTCTCTAAACCCAAGTTAAACACCGCAAGTCCAATCAACTTTCCCATCGTTTTCGCATCCCTCCCCGCCGGTAAAACTTGTCGTCGACTATATTTAATTGTCTCTGATAAAGAAGGCAAAAGGGCATCAAAGAGTAAAAATAAAATAGAAGGAAGAAACCATAACCCTAAACGAATGGCTGTAGTCCCTACTATTTCGATTTTGAGAGGTGAGTGGCTGAGGACAAGGGTAGACCAGGTCATATAAAAGAAGAGGAGGTTAAGTGAGGTTGACCATGATGTGAGGGAGGTTGACCAGAAGTAGGATACTACTGGGAGGGAGAGGAGGATATCCATATTGGTGGATACAACTGTGTGGGCTTTTGTGTGGTGTATGTATGTAGTCTCTGTGGGTGTGATAAGTGGGAGTCGGTTGATGCTTAAGGCCTTCTTTGTCTTTGGCCAGAACAAGGGGATGGTGCCAAGAAGAGGTTTTCAGACTACATACATAGAAACATGAGTCTTTTAAAGGTGAAATTCTCACTTAATTCACTTCATGTTGCACTCGGATCGAAATTCACATTCCATGCTCTCCAGACCTGTTTCCAAATTCACCCTTGGAATGACGTCACCAGCGCACCTCATCAAGGCCGATCAGTGAAAGGCGGTATGAAATGGCAGAATTGACAACAGCATCACCAGAAGTAACTTACCTAGATCAAAGCTCAACCAAAAAAATCTAATGTCCTTTATAGAACGTATGTGTGTATTTGCGCCATACTTCAAGCGCGCGCTTAAAGCTGAAAGAACCAACCAAACCAATGCTAAACCAATCTATCCCTCAAAAATCCTCCCTCATTCAAAATGCCCATGTTGTTACAAGTTTGCCATGTCGTGTCTCTCGTGTATATCCTGTATATGCCATATCCAGTCATAAACTCCCCATATGTCGTACCCAAAGCAAAAAATTATGCCGCCCATCCCTTCTTTGTCTTGAACCATCTCATCGTCTCGGAACCAGCCTTGACTCTCATTCCAAACCGAGCATCCAACACAAAACCTTCCCACTTGGAGACCTTTTCCAGGTAAAGCTGACACTCGTCCGCCTTCTTGCGCCTGAACTCTTCAACGTCAGTTTCGGGCCATGCGTCCGGATTGCAAACATCCATCCATGCCACAGCGGCGACCTCGTAATGGGCTGCAGCCTGACAATAATCGTCCTTGGTCGGGCCTCTGAAGATGGTTCTATAGAAAAGGTCAGCATATCAGCAGAGAACAAACATGGAAATATGCAGATCACGTACCTATCCATCTCTAATAATGGCTCGACAAGAGCCCTCGCCTCAGCACCTTTACCCAACTGCCTCAACAATGCCGACTCGCACAAAAGCTGAATAGCCACTTCGTCCGTCTCTTCCTTGACCTTGGCCAACTTCTCAGCGCTCATCGTGCACCTCTCCCATTTGGTGTACTCCCGCGCCTTGTCCAGACGATCGGCAGACATCCTCTTGCTACCATTCCACAGGTAAATCATTTCGATTGCTGGACTCACGGCAATAGCATCGACGAGGTCAACCCCCAAGGCCTTTGCCCGCTCCTCCCATTTTTGCAGCTTTCTGCATACAAAGACCTCAAATGGCATCTGCTTGGCCATGAACTTCTTCTTTCCAGCAACAGTCGGCGCTTTTCGTAAGTATTCTTGTGCCAGCTTTTTGTGTTTTGCCGCCTCAGTCTCCAATACGCCCTTTTCTTTGCTATCCTCTCCTGCTTCTCGGGCAGAATGCACAGCATCCCGATAGAGTTCAACTTCGGCGGCACCCGCAACGTAATAGTACAACGAATGACTCCAGTTGTTGAGCTCGACGCACCTCAAGAAATTCTCCTTCATGGCAGCCCAATCCAGCACATACATGGTGCTCATGCTCAGCTCAAAATTGTTGAGAGCAGTAATCTGCCTCATTTTGTTCCCGGTATTCGCCTTGAGCAAAGCGATTGCGTCATCCAATCTTCTATCGTTGGCGCAAACCCTTGCCTCTTCTAGTTTCCACAGCCCAGAATCCGGGTATTGCTCACGCATCGAGTGCAAGAGAGCGGTACACTTTTCCTTGGGATACCCAACAATCTCCAGCTCGCTCGACGCCGAAGAACCAGAATCGGCTGAGCTATCGTCCAATTCATGGTCTGGAGGGAGGATATCGGCCATTCCAAGGAAGGTGTTATAGTAATTGAGAAGCACCAGCCCGGCCATGGCACCGTTGATGTTTGCAAACTTTGTCGACTGCCAGAGCATGCGCACACCCCTGTCCCGATCTCCCTTGAAGCCGATCACGTAGAGCAGGCGAGAAAATGCTGGTGGAACCATCGAGATAATAAGGAGAAGGAGGCCAAAGCACATGTTGGCGCCGCTGTGAATGAAGATGTCGACTGTAGATTTAAAGAGGGTGGCATCGGTCCCCGCTGCATTGAGTTGCGCCAGTTGGGCTGCGCTCGAAGGAGTGTCAATGCCATTTTGAGGGGTTGGTGACTCCAAGGGCGTTTGGAAGACCTCGGGTGTATCCGCGGGTGACAGTGCGAGGCTCTTGAGCTTCTCGTCCAATACTTCGGCATCGGCAACGGTCGAATCCTTCTGTACTTTTTCCGTCCCTACAGGTGTTTCTTGGTCTTCAAAGTCGGCAAATTCTGATTCGTCAAATGTTCCTGGCATGGGATCCTCCGAAAAGCTTTTCCTTCGCGGCTTTGGTACCGTCTGGGCTGCTTTCGTCTCTGTGCCTCCATTCACTGACTCGACATATCGTTTTTCAGCCTCAATAATCCCGTCGAGTGTGATGAATGCTTTGCGCAGCTTGTAAAACCCCTTAAGACCCTCTGTCAAACTTTCATGCATGACAGCAACCACGGCATTCATCAATTGTGCTTCTGCGTGCACGAGCGCAAACTCCGATCCTGGCGGGTAGATGTTGCTTGTGCTCCCACTACCCCCGGCTGGTGCAACGGCTGGTTTTGCCGAGTACCAGTAACCAGTTCCCGTGCTTGTACCACTCGCTTTTGCCGCCTCTTTTTCTGCCTTTTTCATGTCGTTCCAAGCGCGGGTTTCGGTATCATTCAGCCTCGTTGCCGTCTCGGTCATTATATCTTTTTCGAAACTCAGAATACTCCTCAAGAATGTCGAGACACCCAAGCCAAGGTGGTGGAATGTGGAAGCGTCTCCCCGCGAACGCAGCTTTGCCTCGGCGCCCTCGATGTCGTCGTTCATAATCAGGCTCACGGCGGCCATGGCATCGTGCATGTCGAGAATTTGTTGGTCATGGACGGAGGAGGTGGTGGGGGATCTCTTGAGATTTTTGGATCTGCCATTGAGGGAGTGGGTGCTCGCCGTTGGGCTCTGTGCTGGACTGCTGCTTGATTTTGTAGGTGCCTTGGGGTTGGATGCCGTGGCTGTCGAGCCTCGGAACCAAGAACGGAGTCCAGACATGATGTCTGGGTTTGAAGGATCCTTCGCCTCCCTGGCGCGCCGTCCTCTATTCCAGTCACCGTTCTAAAATCGGGGGACTTTTTTGTCTTTGTGGAAGATTTGGACCCTCCTCGGCCTTAGAAAGTCGGCGGGGAGATAGGCGATAAGCTCGCTGGCTTCAAAGCACTAGGTGTTAGGCGAGACGTTGAAAGCAACCTGGAATTCACTACTATCCAAAAGGTGAGAAAAAGAAATTGAGGAAAAAAGAACCGAGGATGCCGGCGCTCAAAAGGCAACAAAAAGAGAACAACCGGACTCTCGGTGTTCTTTGCCTTGAACAAACAGCCCGAATCCCTGCAACCTTGTTCCATCCAACGGCGCGAAGTTGCGCGAGGTCCCCAGCACTGTGTGATGACACGGCAGGGAACAGTTAACTGAGCCCTTCTGACAGGGTGACAGGAGGGGAACACGACTTGCCCCGCCAACCTGGAATTGGATTTGTCAATGCTGCCCGGCGGGCAACGGCATCCAACCACACGCTCTCCCGCCCCCGCAGACAGGAAAGAAATGACGATTAGATCTGATTAAACGTCGATCAGAGCAGAGAAAAAGACTCAACAAAAGATAACCAGTGACATAATCCCGTCTCAATTGCTGGTTGCTGGTGTTTTGTCATTTCTCTACTCAGCCGGGAAGTTGACAAGGTCCCAAGGATCGGGAACTTTAAATCTGACTTTATTGTGCAAGTGGGCTGTGGAATTCATGTTCCCAAAAACCAGGCCTTGATACCAAGAAATCAGCAACGCCAAAAAAGGCAACCAATCTGTCTAAAAGATGAACAAATGGACAACGCCTCATCACCATCCTAGTATTAAGCGTCCCTTGTAGTCAGCGCAATATGATAGTCTTCAAATGAGCAATTAAAGACGAGAATCGCAGCACTGCCTGACTCGCCAGTTGCAGGCCGTCTCATAGCCATTAGCCGTTTTTGTTTGCATTGGATGCAAAAAGTCTCCGCCGGCATTGTTTAAAACCCGACCTTTCTCTTATCGATAATCCATCCCCTTTCAAGTCCATAATAGGAAGGCGGTCAATGCCTCAAAGCTTACATAATCCCTCAACAACCCCACCACAGCTGTCCGGCTGGCGACCGACCCTTGCCTGTCCCTGCCCAGCAACACCTCAGTCGCAGTCGCAAACCATCAACCGCCCATCACCACCCGCAACAAACCACCTTTGCATCTCCTCCCTTCCACCCAACCAACCTTCCGTCAATTTTTACCACAAGCGATCTTTTACTCCCCGATCCCTGCACAAAACAAGCTTTGTCCAAAGATCCCTTACGAAATACCCAACCCTCACTGACGTGACGCAACCCCCCGCTGCCTACCGCGACCAACCAAAAACAAAAATGGCATCAACCACCACCTCCCAAAAGCCCATCACAACCTCGGATTCCAAGCCCGAAGATCCCCAACAAAAGCCAACCGCCGCCCTCGAAGAAGACGACGAATTTGAGGATTTCCCCGTTGATGGTAATTTTACTTTCCTCCCAATTCCCTCCGCATTTTCCCCCCAATCTCAATGAACCTTCAATAACTGACCGACTCAAAAAGATTGGGAAGCTGAAGAGACAGAAGCCGCAGCAGGCGGCACCGGAACCAATACTCAACACCTCTGGGAGGAATCATGGGATGACGATGACACAAGCGATGATTTCTCGAACCAGCTAAAGTGCGCATTTCTTCTTACTGTGTGATGTTCAAGGAACAAGAAACTAACAATGATGTTTTAACAGGGAGGAATTGAAGAAGGTGGAAGCGGCCAGGAAGCGGTAAAATACTTGTACATACATACACTGAGGGGGAACGATTCTGGAGGCTAGTTTGCCATTAATTCGAACATGGAAAGCTCGATAAAGTTACGAGGCTGAAATTGAAGCTATTCCATGACATCACCTTCAAGGACAGCCATTAAAACCCAAGCTAGAGCTGTGACAGGCACTGAATGGACAACATAATACAAGTGCGCATTTCAATCGCACACTCACCACCGACACATATGTGATCTTCAAGTTTGTTCTATTGTTATGTAGCTGCACATACAAGCTAACTAAGCCAGTCGAGCCCATGTGGACCTGTCCCGATCCCTGGACTCCCAAACGCATTGAAACCTAAACCATCCATTTTTACTCCCTTGGTTATAACACAAAAAATGCAACAACTTACTTGCGCTCGCTGAGAGCAGTCACACCGGGCAACTCCTTACCCTCGAGCAGCTCCAAGCTGGCACCACCGCCAGTTGAGACGTGGCTGAGCTTGTCCTCGACACCGTACTTGGCCGCGACGGTAGCGGTATCACCACCACCAATGATGACGACCTTGCCGCTCTGGGCGGCATCGACAGCAGCGTCAAGGGTAGCCTTGGTGCCGTTGGCGAACTTGTCAAACTCGAACACACCAGCAGGGCCGTTCCAGAGGATGGTCTGGGCCTCGTCGATGGCCTCCTTGTAGAGCTTGACGGACTCCTCACCGCAGTCAAGACCCATCCAGCCGTCAGGGATACCCTCGGCATCAGTGGCCTTGCCAGTGTTGGCATCCTTGTCGAACTTGTCGGCCGTGATGTAGTCAACTGGGAGAACAACCTTGACGTTGTTCTTCTTGGCCTTCTCCATCAGGTCACCAACCGTCTTGGAACCGGCCTCATCGAAGAGGGAGGTACCAATAGGGATGTTGTAGAGAGTCTTCTTGAAGGTGAAAGCCATGCCACCACAGACGATGAGGGTGTTGACCTTCTCGAGGAGGTTGTCGATAAGCTGGATCTTGTCAGAGACCTTGGCACCGCCGAGGATGGCAAGGAAGGGGCGCTTGGGCGACTCGAGGGCCTTGGCGAAGTAGTCGAGCTCCTTCTTCATGAGGAAACCGGCAGCCTTCTGGGGAAGGTCGACGCCGACCATTGAAGAGTGTGCGCGGTGGGCAGTGCCGAAAGCATCGTCTGTAGACCATATGGTCAGCATATGTAATCACATGATGAGCGGAACAGGAAGCTTACTGATGTAAATGTCACCGAGCTTGGTGAGTCCCTTGCGGAACTCCTCAACCTTGGCCTTGTCGGCCTTGACCTTGTTGCCCTCGGCATCGACACCCTTGCCCTCCTCCTCAACGTGGAAGCGCAAGTTCTCGAGGAGAACAACCTCGCCGTTGTCGGCCTTGTTGACGATCTCCTCGACCTCGGGACCGACGCAGTCAGGGGCGAAGGTGACCTTCTTTCCGAGCTGCTTCTCAAGCTCCGGGACGACGGGCTTGAGGGAGTACTTGGCGTTTACCTGTCCGTTGGGACGGCCGAGATGAGACATGAGGACGACGGACTTGGCGCCATTGTCAATGGCATACTTGATGGTAGGGACAGCGCCGACGATGCGCTGGGGGTTGGTGACGTTCTTCTCGGCATCAAGGGGCACGTTGAAGTCGACCTATAATCATGACGAATCATGTCAATTTCCTGGTTTTTGCAGAGCGGAAAGTGGCTTGCTTGCCAAGGACAGATGCAAGAATAAAAAAGACATACGCGAATAAGGACGCGCTTGCCCTTGAGGTCGACGTCCTCGATCGAGAGCTTGTTGGACAGAGACATCTTGATGATTCTAGAGAGCAATTGACCGAACAAGGATGTTCTTGATGAAAATGCAGAGGGCAAAAGTCGCGGAATTGCAATAGGGGTTTGTTGATGTGATGATGGAGTGGATGGAATGGAGACTGCAGACTGCAGGGACGGAAGTTTAAAAAGAACGCAGCGGACAGTGAGCTGATGTCCGGCGAGCGGGCTTTGGAAGATGGAGGGGTAGAGGGGTAAAACAAAATGTGGTGGGGCCAAGCTCGTTGAGCTGTGACGTCGATTGATGGTTGGCTGATCCGCTCTTTCTGCTGGAGAAGGGTGAGAAGCGATCTCCGATTGAGCAATTGGCAGGCCAGGGGGTGAATGGGGGCGTGGGGTTTTCCGTGACTTTGTTTTACGTCTTCGTTGTGCGCTCGCCTTTGCAACTTCCATAGTCTTCCATCTCTTAACAGAAGATACCACGTCGCGGAGCTATCGTAGGCGCATTGAATCCCAGGCCTATCCGAGCAATTATCACGCTCTGAAGCTTCATGCAAGAGTGTCCATCTCCCGGTAATGAAGCATTCACGATTGCTCCGGACTGAAGCTCTCCGATCTTCGGCTATCGGCCACTTGGGTTACCGGACGGAACTCGGCTCAGCAACGGCGTGAAGCCGGAATACCTATCTGCATCTCATCGACAGGCCCGTCACTTTCCCCAGGAATAACTGGAAATTTTTAGTGAAGTGTATAAAAAGAAAGGTTGTCTATCAAAAAGCAAATATCCCAGTCAAAACTCTGCGCGCCATGAACCATGACAGACCTTCCTGCCAGGTCGGATTCCAATATGCCATGGAGACCAATAAAAGAAATAAATTCCCCATTACCTAATTCCATTGATGCATGCCCGCCGTTTATATGCAAAGATGAAGATGTTCTGTAACCCAATTCCAGTATCCTACAGTGTCAAAGTTCAACTTCCGTACGGCGGTTCTCAAGGCAGCCTGGGTGAGTTCTGCACACGAGCTTCCTGAACATCGCCTGCGGCATTGGTAAGGGAGAGGTACGCGGTCCATGCAATTCCCACAGTGGACACAAACGGCTGTGGAGGATCCATAAGTCAGCAGGCGACATCCCATGAGAAACAAATCTGAGAGCCCAAAAAAACTTACAAGTTGGAATTGCACGGGCATCAAGCGAAAGTTGATGACCTGCACGGCGGGCCAGAGCATATAATTTGCCTTGAGGGTTGGCACATACATGTCCCTCATCTTGTTGTAGACACCACGTCGTCCACCTCCTTCGGCCAGCGTCATGACGGTAAAGAAGGCAGCAACACCAAACGGCGCAAAGATGAGCTGATCAAACGCCACGCGCTTCATGGCAGGTACGAAGGCGCTCGCCTTTGTGAGGGGGAATGTCTTTTCCAGAAATTTGAACCAGCGGAACTGGATGGGCGCCATGCAAAAGCCATAAGCCATGAATCGGGAGAGGCGCTCAAAGTCAAAAGGCGGGGGCAGCATCTTGCTTTCCGGGATGATGTCGTGCTCGTTCAGCGGATTCTTACGATCGAGCTCGTGGATTTCGATGGCAAGCGGATCGTTGCGGGGATCGAGACGACCTGAAGGGCTCTTGCGCAGGGCGCGCTGACGGATGGATGTGATGGACTGGGCGACAGTGTCGGCGATGCCACCGAGCACCGCGTTGGTGACCATCATGGTGACGATGGGACGTTCATCGTAGTACGCATTGAAGCGGCTTGTTAGTCGTGCGAAAAGAGCCATCTCGATCAAGAAGATTATTGTGTGTAAAAGAGGCTGTTGATGGTTGAGACATTGCAAACAGTTAGCAGAAGATACGCAGTCCCGAAAACAAAACGGTCCGGCGCAGGGACCCAGAGTTAAAACCAAAACGGCTTTTCAGTTTGGATTTGGTTCAATGGTGAAGTTGTCGTGGTTGCCACCTTGCCCACTACGCCAAGACTAAAAAAGAAACCAAGGGGAAAAGAACACTTACAAGGCGTCCATAGATGAATCTGGTGTTGAGTGTGCGAGTCCACCGTCGCCTGGTTAATTCCCAAGTCATTATATTTTGGGTTTTTGGGTACCGATTAATTTCAACCTTGAATCGTCGGGCTGCTTGATGATATCAGAGGAGGGAACGAAGGGATGGCTGCCCTGCGTCGAGGTTTCCTGTTGGTACCAACATTCACTGTTCCATCTATGACGACAGGTGGCACGGAAACGCTCCAGGGGTACCGATGACGAAGGTCCTCCCTCCACTGAGAACAGTGTGGGATGCTCTCTCGGCATGGTGGGTCTACAGGGCTGATAATGAATTTGGGGGCGGCACCCATAAACCAGCGTTTCTCAATTTCCATCAACTTTAACATCAAAAAATCTCAGGTTCAAATTTGATTCAAGGTTTATTAAATTTCGGGTTTTTTTTGCCCAGTGATAGTTTCGATGGACGTTGAGATAACATACCTTGAGATGCTCCGACACCTTCGCTCATCAGGCTGTTTCATGGCCCATTGGACTTTGGCCAGCAACCACCGCTGGCGGTATTTTGGGTCATCCATCATCTTTCTCGCATTGGTCAGTAGAGCGGCATCCGTGGAGGTTTCGTAGTATACCGCACTACTTCGATGTACGGAACCGTAGACTCGTTCATGTCAAATCCACAGTTTTGAGTTTCGCCATGGCCTCCAAAATTGAGTCAGTCAAAGATTGTGGTCAGTAATCATTTCTCCTCGCTTCCTTGCTCGGTATTTTCCCATTCTTTCTCTTCGAATACGAACACAAAGTTCCAGTCATGGCCATGATTGGTGATACCGACAAGAAAAAATCCTCGCGATGGGGTAGGCTGCGCTCCTTTGTTCGGTCGATGATTCCTAATTCTGGCAACAAAAATTCCGAGCAAAACAACACAATCACCATACTGACCAAGCATGGTGAGTATGGCTATTGGGAAATGGCGGCAAAGACAAACAGGGAAAGGAGCATTTTGTACCGGCTGCCGACCGAACTCCTAATTAAGATTCTTCATTACCTTCCCGTTCAACACATACATGCATTGCACAACACATCGGCCCGCTTCCTACAACTGCTGAGCGATGAATCCTTTTCGTGGTACCACTTAAGCCTCTACAGGGAAAATTTCCTTTCAGATTTACCTTGGAAATATAGATTCGATATCCGTACTTTTGGGCCAGTGGTTGGCTGAAGTACTGTGCGCTGGAGTGACAGCCCTCCCTGTTTTCTTGCAGATTCTGAAGGTATCCATTCGTAAGCAAGATTCAGGCCTCCGATGGAGCAGACCCCCAAAAAAAGGAATTGTGCTCTGTGAGCACCGCTGCGCTACATGGGATGAATATTGAAACTCAAACTATATCCCACTTTCCTGGGCAGATCTCCCATCAGCTGCAAACACCCTTCTCGCTATCAGGTCAAAAGGGCGGGATTATGTCACGCAGGTAACTACAGATGAGTATAAAACGCAAATATATACCATCTTGTAAGAACATCTCGGTCTCCATTATCATTTGGCATGGGAAGATGCACCTCTTCGACCTGGATCCCTCCAAACATGTGACATTACAGCAGCTGCGAACTCTTATCACAACAATATGCGCCAGCAGAGAGTCGGATGAGGACTTTATTCTATGCCGACATATCTCTTGGAACGGTGGCTTGCTCCTACAGGTATTCTGGCCCTCTCGCTGTTCTTGTTTCGGCATCCATCATGTACCGTGGCAGAATTTCGTAAGACAATCAAATCAATCTCTCTAGCTTCAGAGTGTCTCAAGCGAGGAATGAATGATCAGGAATACGCTGGGCAATTCCTTGTCCCAGGCGCCTTGCACAAAGCAACCTGCTACAAATGTCGGATATCCTATTCCTGGACTCGTCAAGGGGCCAGCGTCTTTCTCGAGGCTCGCGCTGAAGCAGTGAATTTGATGCACTATGAGGAAATGTCGAAATATGACCCGATATAACCACCTAAAAGATATACACTGGCAGTTCTTGGTCATAAAAGGGCAAAGTACTATAGCGTGGTGACGCGGCCCTGAAAAAATGAATACCCGCATACCCCCTATATGTAATTAGATGGAGAATATAGATTTTAAATAATAAACAACATGCTGGGTACCTAATTTAAATACAGCAAATTTCAGGAACTTGCCAACCACCCTTTATTGGGAGCAAGACTGGGAAGAGAGAAAGCCCTTTTCTCGAGTTCAAGAACACACAAACCTTTTGAAGGCAACTGTTTAGTTGAATGTGAATCCTCTTAGTTTTGGTAAAATCGTCTTTGTTTTTACAAAGGCTTCTTCATGAAGCTACCGGATTGAATATAGTGGTTCTTCTGTATATGTTTCAGTTCACTCCGTTGTTTGTTCCTCTGGTGTTTTACAATCCCCATTGCTTGCTAACAGAAATTGAGCAAACAATGGCCTCTCATATAACTCCTTTATCTGGGAAAAATGGTTCCCTACAAAATGATGGGGCTGTTTTCACCAACTTGATTGGGACTCCAGCTGCTATTCTACGTACATCTAACTTTTCCAAGTTTCCTCCTCAACAGAGGCCATCATGCCAGACGAAAGCACAGAAACCAACACTACGTCAACCAAAGGCACTGCCAACTCTCAGCAGCATAATACTCAAACCCCGACTCCGTCTCATTCCAACAGCCAGAGATAGACATCACTTCCATACGAGATTCAGGACCACATTCTCGGTGATGTTTTCAAAACACACCGCCCAATCGCCATTGGCAATATGAAAAAGAGCTCAACCAGAATGAGATGGTTCACTTCAATTCCCAAAGAGTACTCTAAACTCCGTCTCGTCAGCAAAGACATGAGTCGCCAAGCCCGCGATGCCCTCTGCCATTACAACAAGCTGAACTACTTTCCATTCTCGCGTTACAAACCAACTCCAGAAATAGCCGCCCTGTCCCCTGCCCCCGAGAAGTCTGTTCCCGACCACGCCCGAAACCTGATATTTCCTCTTGTCCGTCAAGCAAGAATCCTCGGCATCGCCGCGGATAACTGCGCCGTGGTTGTCAAACACGGAGTTCCTTTCATCAATATCCTTCGCTCCGGCATTTCTTTATTACTAAGAGACTTTTCTGTGAACCAGGTTGGAGTTCCCAGAGGAATAGAACTTTGGAGTTGGGATCATCGGCACGAGCATTATGAACTGCAAAAATCCAATCCCTCAGACTGTTTCCTCAATCTGAACTGCAAGACACTGATTGTCAAACAACGACTGGGTACTTGGGGTCACATTGGTGTTGCCGATGAAACATATGATAACATTGATTTTCACAGCCTTGTCCCTCAGACAAGCGCATTCTGGGACCTCTGTACCTGGCACGGTTACTATTACCAACTCAAAATGCCCAACCTGTCAAACTTGGTCTTTGAGCTACACGATGATACCCTGTTTGACCTGCGTTCATGGGCACAACTATCTCGAAACATTGCACCGCTCTTACCAAACTGCAGGGTTGTGGCTACCCTTTTGAATGAATACCCTAACGTACCCGCCCGCAGAGCTTTCAAAGATCGTGATTCGCAGGATGTGCCTTTGAAACCAATCTTGTGGGATTTGATGCCCCTTCAGAATGCAGAGGACTTTGTTTGGAATCCTAACGAACCGAAACTTACAGGTAAACCTTGGGATATATGGATATGGACCAAGAAGGATATACAAAACTGGGATGACTTGCGGGAAGTTAATCCTAATCGCCCAGGAAAAGGAAGGCGGCGTCGTAACTTGTCTGATGACTGGGTTGGTCTCAGAAGAAAAGAGACTTATACGGCTGAATTTGACAACACGGTCACTTTTAACGCTTCGAGTCAAAACGAGCACTTCGCAAACAGTACACCTCATTTCTTCAAGAGATACATAGAGATGTGTCGAAAGGTCATTCAAAACACAGGGGATAACTGCGCAGAGGAATCTGATTCGGAACAAGACTTGAAGGTGAACTATCCTGCATCGGCGCATCCTCCGGCGGTGCACAACGCGCATTGGGCTGGTAGTACGCAGTCGTCGTCGGATTCAGGAGATCTAGCAAGACGTTACGATGAACGAAAACTGAAAGCAGTCCAGGATCCGAATGTTTGGGTTCATTTTGCCTGGTATTATCACGTTCCTTAGGTGGACTGCCGAGACTTGGGGAATTAGGAGGCTTTTTTTTCTTTTTTTTTTTTTTGGGATGTTGAATCAAGACAGGTGAACAAGTATGTACGTGTACACATTGATAAGAGACAGTGAGGAAGTTGGATGGAGATAATTATTAATATTGATATTTACTTCTTGTCTTGCCCCTTCTTTCCTCTTGGGAATCTTTATTGCATTTCTACTGCTGCTGTCACTGGTGTTGCTATTGCTGTTGCTGGTGACGTTGTTGTTGCTGGTGGTGTTGTTGTTGCTGCTGTCACTGGACTTACTGGTGCTGTTGTTGCTGTAGCCGGTGACGTTGTTGTTGTGGTAGTAGTAGTTGTTTTTTCTTCAGTTGTCTCATCCTCACTCATCATCCTCCTATGCATCAACTCTCTTGGGCTAGCTTCGGGTCCAGGCAACTCTACTGGACCGTCCATTCCCAGCTCTGCCATGGGGTAAATGGTCCTTGATCCAGCACTTGATCGTACCTCCCACGGCTCGGGTGTCTGTGGATGTCCAGTGTATATATTTGTGTGGTTTTTTAACTCGGCCGTCGGGGTGTAGTCTGAGGTCGACGATCCGTTGGACTCAATACTGTCGGCAGCAGAATCAGCAGCAGCAGCCTTCCTCTTGGATCTCCAGACGAAAAGAATTGCGGCCAGAATACCAATGAGGAATGCTACAGAACCGACGACAATTCCCGCGATGGTGCCGGTCGATAATGATCTAGACTGGATGGCTTGGGGGAAGCTTATTGCTGTAGCTACAGCTAGTCGAAGTGCTTCGTCGGTGGGCTTCCATGCGATCTGGATCATTGGCGCGTAGAGGGTGACCTCGGCGCCCTTGGTATTTTGGATTGTCTTGTAACCAAAATTGTTGCTTGTGTTGTCTTCACAGAAAACCGTAGCAAAGGATTTGCCCGGCCCGGCTTCTGATATACAGGTCTGAACCAAGAGTAAGTAAGTAACCTTTGGGAGTATACCTGCCGCACACAGAAGAACTCACCTGACCGTTTTCGTTATGGCATTTGTATCCAGTGGGACAACAACCAACAAATACTTCTTCTGACTCCATTTTATACTGGAATGACTTCCAGTCTGATTTGCCCCCAGCCGTTGCCTGACAGGCTGCTGTGTGTCCTGCCGGGCAAACCACTCCTGGCGAGTAGAACCCCCATCCAAACATAAAAGCTCCTCCCGATCTGGCCCATGTTGCTGTCTCGGGCCAACATGAAGGGTTGTCCTGAACTGTCATTCCTGCGCATGTTTGCGCGACCCACGCCAAAGGACAGTCTGAACACCACGGATGGGCAACGCTACATGATGCCGGAGGCTCGAATACGGTTGTGAGAGGTCCCAAGATGGTCCTGTCTGCGTTTAGTGTATGAAACGGCGCCGGAGGCAGAGCCATCTTGAACAGTAGGTTTGTATTATGTTCGTAATCGAATGAAGAAGGTGCCGATACGGATACCGAAGTCCAGTTGGTGTGGAGATAGGAGAGAAGTGACTTGGAGAAAGTTAGGTAACCAGCACGTTTTGTGATTTGGGAGTGCAACGAGTTTTGACAAGAGAAAAAAAAAGGGCTGAAAGAATCCACCTCGTTCCGTGGGAGCGCAGAAAGAGGCCTTACCCAGCTAAGAAGCCAAGTCCGACCATCAAAAAGCTCGAGTCTTCCAGACCGCTGGCGGCATATCTTGGCTCGGCTACGAGGGTATACAGGGCTATCAATTGGCTGGTCTAGTTTAGTCTCCTCTGATAAAAATGTCCACCCAGAGAAACCATTCAAGGGTTTTGCTTTCTGAGAAGCGTTCTTTTTATATGCAGTTTTTTTTGGGGATTTCCATCAACCCGTGGGATAATGTCGTTCTGCAAGGACAGGGTACGGTGTTTTCAAACCTTTTCTACAACTCTTCTTTTACTTGTTTCTCAAGGATCGGACTTTCAGCCCTATTGTTCCTGCAGTATGAATATCACCAAGTCGATGAAATAAGCTCTTTGGGTTCCATACATGTTGATAGCTTAAAAGGACGACATTCAAATGCCGGTGAGATTCTTGTTGAGCTGTGCCGCCCCCGCGACACCCAGCCGGAACCGGAAGAAGCCGCTCAACCTGGTCTTGACTTTGAACGCTTCCTTGGTTGATGCATCCACTAGTTTAGTTTAGTGCCCACAGCCCGCAAGTTGAGCATGTTCAACAGATTGTTATACAATGTTATATGTCGATCTTGTTTTTCATCATCAAAATTCCCATCTAATTGCTTCTTTTCTATGAGCAATTACAACGGAATACGGATTTGTTATCAAACCGATCCTGAGGCCAGATTTTTTTTAGTTGGCGATCATGGGAGCACATCACGACTTGAACGATAACCGATGTCACTCTGACTGCAGAATTGGTAGCGAGTTGGTGGGAACTGGCCAAGACGTGATGGATTTAGCGGTGTGCGCCCCCAATCGAATCAAAACCAACTCATGATGGAATTTGCGGCGTACCAAGGTGGTAAGTGTAACAAATTGATGATCCTAGAGATCTTGGTATTGAAATAGATTTCTAAGAAGGGAATGCATTGCATTTTGACATGTTGTCCGGGGCGCTTTTTTATGAGGGTATTGAAAGTAAACAAACTGAGCTCAGGGGTTCAGGGGTTCAGGGGATGTGGGGCCTCGGTTCGCTGCCCGAAAGGCCGAAGGAGCAGCCCAAACTTGGCGTTGAACACATCCACATATGAAAGAAACACCGAGAAAGAAACTGATGATATGAGGAGGAGAAGAAGAGCAATTATCTTGTTATTGGACAAATCGTGGCGTCCAGTACCCAAGTTAATTCTGCCACCGATGTTTTATCACAAGTACCTCTGGCTGTGTGCCAGTGCCTGAAGATCTCAAGATTCGGCAATTCAATGCATGGAAGGGATTGTTTGTGCTTGGCCTTGGACCTGTGCGTCTTTGGATGTGTTGATATATGTAGTCGTGCAGCTATTTCAAGTTCCATTTGGAATTGCCTCTGCCCCAGGAAAATAACTTGACTCGGGAGCCTCACTGCCTCAGGATTGAGAGCTTGAGTAAAACTAGGGTTCCAAGGCAGATTCTCGAGGGTACTGGTTTCAGAATGACTCAAATTCATTAGCCATCAACATGACATGACTTTGACTGCACGGCTTCACACCTTCGATGACAGTGTGTCTTGCTAAGAAGTGTTATAGCTACATATATCAATAGCGCTAGCTTTTGGCCTGCTGGCTGTGCCAACTCACCAGAAAATCGCACAGTCATTGACCTATTCAGAAGCACGTTAGATTCGCCATCGGCTGCGATCCTTTCCACTTCGCCACGGGTATAACAAAAGCCGTTGAAATTGCGCCCAGACAGTTGGAACGAGAGAACTTGTGTCGTTACAGTGACGGTTACACAAGATGCAAGATACTCGAATTTTTATTGGCGAACCCGCATGAAATCAACAGGTCGTTGGTTCTGGGTGATGTTACACAGAATTTACCGTGTATGCAAGGTACTTATATGTATGGATAGTTGGGGGCAGTTTGCGGCGGCGCAGGTTTCTTGAGGCGACTTGGCATTGGACTTTCGATCATTTAGATTCCAAAGACCGTCAGAAGCCTTTTATCGAACATATCATCCATGCCCCAGAATTCTTTATCCCCATCCGGTTGCTCACCATGCACCGTCAAACCGTGATACCAAGGACAACTCAATCATGAGCTCACAACAACACTCTTTCCACGATGAAAACCTCCCGGAAGTGGTGACTGAGGATAGTCCAGAGGTATATCTCCGACAACCGACACACGCAGAGAAGCAGACGATATTCCCATATTACCTGTATAAAGCATCGGCCGGTAGCCAATCAGCGCCATCAGCTGTTACAACTCTAATCCCATGGTGGAGGCACCCAAGGTCATTATGGCTGATAATCCTGACGGTTTTCCTAGCAATGGGTACCGCTGTTGCAGTTCTGGCGGTATTATTAGCAAAACAGCTTTCGTCAGTCTCCCAATCTCTTGCTCTTTGAATCATAACCCGACTAACTCAACACACAGAAGAGCAGACGTTATGCCAATCTTCCCGTCATCAATGCCTGAACCCCCGGACGATTCCAACCCCGACCCCAAACCCTCCACCACCTGTCGCCACACTCTCTGCACATCCATGATCACCATCGTAGACGACACAACCCCTTCCTCCCCGCCAAATTCCAAACTCTTCTTCGCCCTCGCTAAAGACTCCACGATCCTAACCCGCCGCGGCGACGGCACCTCCTGGTTCACAGACTGGACCTCCGTTCCCCTCCCAGATACCGCCAACCTCAAATTTCTCAGCCAACCATCCGCAGTCTCCTACCAAACCAACTCCGACGGACCAGCAACGACCGTCCTCGCCATAGATTCCAACCAAAACCTCCGCTCAAAAACGCTTCGAAAGGGCACCTGGGACACAGAATGGATCAACCTCCGCGGAGGTCACACAACTCCCGTTTCCGTCTGCTCAAACCCCGGTTCACGCTCATTTGATATCTGGTCGACAGGCACAGATCGAGCTCTCTTGCACATGCACTGGAACGATTCCATGTCTCAATACACTCCCTGGATGTCTGAAACAGGAACCTTAACCAGTGCGCCTTTTGCTTCGTGCGCAGGTGGGGATCGAGGTTCGATACAAGTCGCATTGCTGGGTGCGTACATTGAGTTGCCCTATACTTCGTTCATTAAGCGATGGGATGGAAGGAAGTTTAAGTCGGAACAATTCCAGGAACCAACTCCAAGGGTTCAGCTCACTGGAGATCCTGTTGCAGTTTCTTTGGGACCGGACAGAACAGATTACTTTGGGATTGGGAAAGATGATTTTGCCTTGTATCATTTTAGTTGGACGGCAGATGCAGGATTAAGTTCTATTAGGTCGTTGGGAGGGAGGTTTGAGTCAATCCCGCTTGCTTTGGTTGGTGGGAAGGATATGGTGGATATAGCGGATATGTTGGTTGTTGGGAAGGATAGGGTGGATGTGTTGGTTGTTGGGAAGGATGATGATCGGTTAAAACATAAGGCTTTGATTGGGTCGACGTGGGGGAAGGAGTGGAATGATTTGGGGGGAAGGTTTAATAGTGCACCGAGTGGGTTTGTTAAGGATGGAAAGGCGTTTGTGTATGGGTTGAGTAATAACGGGAGTATGTTTCATGCATCGTGGACGGTTGGGATTGGGTATGAGTGGAGTGATGGGAGTCCGTGGGTTATAGATGGGGGAAACTTGACGACGGAGGGGTTTAGGAAAGGGATGTCGTGATAGGAAGGACGGAAAGCTGTGTATCAGTTGCCGTGATGTAAAACAAAACAGCTCATGTAGTATTAATCTGGAACTAATCCAAAAAGATTATATCTCACTAGACACCAATAATTTGACTCCCAACTGGTTCATCCAAGATGCTATAGTGCCGGTGGTGTGACTTCCCGTTAAGGCATGGTTGGAGGATCTGTTTCACTATTTCCATGCCTAGGAAATCCCCTTTAAGCTCTTTATTGACCTGGTGACGACAAATCAAGAAGATAGGAAATGTGGCAAGCATCGTAGGCGCCAATACTCAAAGACTGTTAGAATCAGCGTAAAAACGGCGACCAAGGTTGAAAAGGACTTACCATAATGCAAACTGGCCTTGAAGATTAAAAATACGTCGGACTAGATGTCCTCCCATTCGTTGGATACATATCCACATCACGGATCCTGCAACGACGGAGGCAACAACCCGGGGGCTGAGATGTACTCCAGGCAGGCATGAGCGCACCCGCACTCCAAAAGAACGATAGGAGGCAATGTCGACCAAGGCTTATGACTTAAAGACAATGCATCGTATACCGTTACTGTTGCATCGTCGGTGAAGAGACAAAGTGGAATAATGGGACTGTGTCCAACCTTCCACTTGTTGAAGAGGAGAATACTCAGAAAAGTGACCCAAAAAAAGGGGAGACCAACGCCAGTCACCGACTCCAAGGGAAAGAAAATATCCCAAGAAAAGAGAGACTACCAAGCCAATTGATACTTTACAAACCATTAGCCACCATAAGAGTGAGTCCTTTTAAGGAAAACAGAGAAAAAGAAAACGAAAAGAACTCACGATCAACGCAACAACTCCTCTTGTTGAATGACTTTAATCATTGTTACTTCCGACCCTTACGCTGACCCAAGCACCTCCAAACCATCATCAGCAAACAACCCAGCCATCCCTTCCTCCATGGCATCATCCAGGCTGCTATTCGGCAAGTTCAACTGAGTCCTGACAACCGGGTCAAGAAGTGGATTTCTCGCACATCCATCTTTATACCCTCCCTTACAGCCAACATACTCGCTCATCTTGAGAATCACCTCCTCCGGACTGGGCCGCCGAGGACGCCCATAAGTCTCTTCAATCTGTGCAGCTTCTTCCATCGTCTTTGGAGTCCGTGGACCCAACTCCCCACCCCAAATACATTTGAACTCGGCAACAGGAGTGACTGCCACCTTCTCGGTCGCGATGCGTCCTTGTCGTGCCATTCTCGCCCGGATAGAGCCGCGAAGGATATCCAAAACATGAATCCAACTCTCGCCGTCAATATCGACATCTGTAAGGATGACCTCGGTCAACGAGTCCCCTATTGCTGAACAAAACCGCTCAAAGACTGATTGCACGAGTTGAAGATTACATAATGACAGTCTCTCCAGATGAACGAGTCCGTGGTCCGGGACAAAGGCGAAAATGCTGCTTGCGTTGAAACGGTCGAAACAAATCAGGGGATGGTGGACGTGAAGGGCAAGCGGGCCAAAGTTCAGGTAAAGATTCTTGAGCGGTTGACTGGACATCAAAAACGGCCCCAGGAAGTTCTGGAGCTGCTTCAATTGTTCTTTCGAGACCTGGGTTTCCCGAAGTCGACCCCAAAAGCCACCGCTGAACTCAAAATTTGAGAGGGCAGAACAGGAGTTGACGGCGTGTTGGAAGTCTGACCACCCCCAAGACGCATAGGATGGTTCGAGGCTAGAATAGTTTGTGTTGGGATGCGCAAGTTGGCAACAGACTTCGTATGACTTGATCAGCGGACGACCCGGTAGACAAGCCTTGGCTATTGCAACAAACACCTCGGACAAAAGGCGGGCCGGAAGCTCGGTGGAATTGGGGCCCATTGAGCCCACCACTGGGAGGTTGTCTTCGATTTGTTTCCACTTTAGAGGTTGGGTCATGAGGTTCTCAAGCCCGTCATCTTTTAGTAGGATATCAGCGGCTCCGGGCATTCCTTCAACCTGTTGCAAAGGACTCCAATCGTGAAACTTTATCTCGACGGGATGTTTAATTCGAACAACAGCAGAGGCTATAGCTTGGACAAACCTCCTGGAAGAGATCAAGTGGTATTGGCTCCGGTGTAGATGACGAAACTCGTCAAAGCCCTCAAAGAGTATTGCTCGGAGCTGAGTTTCCTCATGGTTGTAAGGAACGTCCTGAGCCATGATATGTCTCTCCAAGGCCTCCATCATCTCAGGACTTGGCCACTCGGTTACTATATGATTTACCCCGTGAGGGAACCATGATACCCGAATCTGTTCGTATTTGTCGCGAGCTTCATGGTACGACTCGAGCCGTGCTTCCATTTCCCTTGTGCGGCTTTGGGGATCTACGACGAGAATCGATTCTGCCATACGCAAAACTTCGGTACAGCTCTCTTCAATCTGTATCCATCGAAAGCGGGCGAATCGAGGGAATGACAGGGCGAGTGTTGCTGGACGATACTCGGTGACGATGCTAATCTTGCGGATTCCTTTCAGGACTTTTGGTTTGCTCTTGACCAACTTTTCGAATGAACTCAAGGATGAAAACTTGATGGGGACGGTCCATTCCCTCAGTAAGAGGGGAGTGGCGAGCTCTTCAAGTCCACGACACACCAATCGTATGTTTTTGATTGTTCGATGTCTGTGGAGAGGGAGGAATTCCCAAACATGATCAAGAATGACGTCGAGGACATCTTTGGGAAGATGCATCAAATGGGAAGCCGACATTGGTTTGGTGTTTGAGTGTAACCAGAATTAACATCAAAAAGTGGGCAAAGAAATTTGACATGATGTAAGGTGGAAGGAATAATTTGCAATATCGAATTAAACCAGTGTTTTTGTATTTTTTTTCGACTTCTGAGGCAACCAATGATTCGTCAATCGTCACTCAATTGTAGCACTCGAAAGTGCCCGGTTCTCCTTGGTGTGATACACAATACCATTCGGGACAATGACGTGGAGGAGAGACACAAGACACAGCAACGTCGACGATATCAAACCTCGGGGCTTTTCTACCAATAGTTGTCCCCATATTACATACCAGAGAAAAGAAGCCATCGTTCAAGAAGGGCAATTCAATTCTGTTTGGAACCCGACGGAGACACGGCCACGAAATTTATCTTTTCCGACCCGTTTCGGATTTCACAGATTCATGCCCGAGGCTACACCTGGGATTAAAGTACGACTTGGCCTAAGGGAATTATCTATCTGGTCTGTTGCTGCTTTCCAAATTACACGATCCTCTTCCATATTCCCGATTCCGACCACTGGGTTACGATACACACGCAGCTGTATTCCCACCAAACCCTTCACATGTTGCGTAACAGCTTGATCTTTCAGCAAACCTGTGCGATCTTCAAATTAATCAAATGCAACAATGCACTTGAAAATCTTTCTATAGAAGAAAGTCCACAGAACCAGCCCACGACGCCACAAACCTCTTCAGGGAATTTTCTCAATTCCACAGCCCAAGAAAAAGGATCTCGATCTCAACCCCCGGAGCCGCAGCCATATATCCCCCATTTATTATCTCATTGGTGGGCTCAACAGGTCCACATCAACAACACCTCGGAAGGGCATTCCCCTTTCCCACTAGTGCGACTCTGCCCAAGACTTGACACAACTCCACAAAACACCGCCTTACGCATATTAACAAGCATTTGACAGGTTATGATCGACAGCCAGATCTTCCATTCCTTCCGCTCCCCCCATTTATAGTAACATGGCCGATTGACAGGGAGCGGCCAAGGGTTCCGAACCAGGTTTGTCCGTGCCTTGGTTCTGGAGATCTCGGGTCATGAAGCCGTTAGAGATGTAGACATCTACAAGGGCAGCATAGAGAAGAAAAATGTATTTAAACCACCTTGTCTTGCTGTGAAATAATGTCGAATAACTCAAGCTCCTCACACACTCACACACTCACAACAGTTCACAATGAAACTCCTCGCAACCCTCCTCGCCTCCGTCGGCCTCGTCGCCGCCCACGGCTACGTCGACAACGCCACCATCAACGGTCAATTCTATCAATTTTACCAACCATACATGGACCCTTACATGGGAAACAACAAGCCTCAACGCATCTCTCGTTCCATCCCCGGTAACGGCCCAGTCGAGGACGTCACTTCCCTCGCTGTGCAATGCAATGCCGGTTCTGCGCCTGCTCCCCTTCACGCCTTAGCCCCTGCCGGCTCGACCGTCACTCTCCGCTGGACTCTTTGGCCTGATTCCCATGTGGGGCCGGTATTGACTTATATGGCTCGCTGTCCTGACAGCGGTTGCCAGAATTGGTCTCCTGGTACTAGCGCAGTTTGGTTCAAGGTTAAGGAGGGTGGTCGTGAGGGTACTTCAAATAACTGGGCTGCTGTAAGTTTTTTCCAACATATCATACGCAATGATCACTGACAGATATTATTGTAGACCCCCTTGATGAAAGCTCCCACCACATACACCTACACCATTCCCTCTTGCATTAAACCAGGGTTTTATCTCGTCCGCCACGAGACCATCGCGCTGCACGCCGCTTGGACTTATCCCGGTGCTCAGTTCTACCCAGGATGCCATCAACTTAATGTCACTGGAAGCGGAAACAGGGTTCCTTCCAGTTTGGTTGCATTTCCAGGTGCTTATAAGCCTACTGATCCTGGTGTCACTTATGATGCTTATAGGGGTAAGTGGTCCTCTATTGTCACGGTCTCTGACGAAATACTAACAATTGTGATAGCTCAAACTTATACTATCCCCGGTCCTTCTGTCTTTACTTGCTAAAAGACGCAAGAGCGCGAAAAGGCAGGTGACGAACTGGCAAAAGGCGGTTTTCACTTCAACTTCTTGTACATACATACTTTTGACTCCAAGTCACGTAAATACCTACATTACCAGGTAGCCGCCTGCGCATAAAATTTGCTTTCTTTTCTCTCCTTTTTTCTTTTTCTTCTTTTTCATTTTATTTCTTCCCATTCGGGATAACATAGATGAAGGCACATTCATTCTTTATTCTTCTCATCCTGAGCCTCATCCCACAAACTAGCCAACAACCTCCTCTCCCCCTTCCAAGGCTCCCGTCCATGCTGCACCCCAAAATTATCAATCAAAACCACATCCCCCTTTCCCCCAACCCACTCAACCAACGTCCCTCTCCCTCGTAATATACTCAATCGCACTCTCCAAATACTCCCTCGAAATCTCCCCTCCATCTCCATAAAATCACGGCGGCTGATACCTACTGCCAAACCTCCCATCCTTTTTAACCCCTTCCTCATCCCTAGTTAAATACGGCGGCTCCAAAGTACCTTTTCCCAAAGCATTTAAAAACCTATTAACCATATTATTAAAAAAACACTTTTCCCCACTCCTAGGATTTATTCTAATAGCAGGCAGGACTTGCCAAACTCTTAAATCCCCCAAGGGATTAGTCTCAGAGTTAATATTCTCCCATTCCCAAGTAGCTGTTTCCAGTCGTTTTATTTCGTTTTCTATTTTAGCACTGGCTGTTTCTGTAGAGTCTGGATCAAGAACATGTTGACCGTATGCTTGAAGGACTGTAGTTCCTGGTGAAGAGGTTTGATGTTTTGGACCGGAGGGATAAAATAAAGTATATTTTACTCCACGGTTTTCCAATTCGGAAATAAATTCTGGATAGAGGGTTTAGAGGTGACGGAGGAGGGTTATGGAGTTGTTAAGGGGGCTTTGTCCTCCATTTTTTTCAGGTCAGTCAAACAACAAGAAACATTGACGGTGGGCTTGGAAAAAATACAAAATGGATACGGGAGAAAGGGTGGGACAAAAACTCACCAGATTCAGGCGAAATACAATAAAAAAACACAAAAGCAGGAAAATGAGAACTCAACCCAAATTCATTATGCGGATATACCGGCATGGTATTCGGACCCTCATTCACCGTCGCAAAATTTGGTGCCAAAATCGTTCGACGAACAGGATTTCCTATGTATTCATGCGGGACAAACCCAAAAGCATGGGCAAATCTCGAAAACTCGTGAGCATCTTTCAGTCCCAAGTTTTGAAAATAAATTGCACCGTGTTTGTCCAACAGATTGCGTATCTGACCAGACGACGACAGCCGTTGGACTTCTGCAACGATATCGTCTAGAGATGTCTCGGGTTGCGTGGGTGCCAGTGCCAGGGGAAATGTTGTGCCTGGTGGGTAAGGTGCTGGAAGCTCAACAGCGGAGGCATAAGGCACGGGATGGAGGATATCGACGGTGGCCATTGTTTTCTTGTGCTGCCCAGAATATGATGTTAAATCCAAGATCAAGATAGAGGAGTTACCAGATTGTCGGGTCTATAAACAAGAAATGTGGCTGCTATTCCAGCTTTAATATTCCTTCTTGATGCGCCATGCCGTCACATTATCCATATCATAACATCCCGTTGAGCCTCGAGTTCATTTCGTTATTGACCCATGATTTGCGTGCCCGCTCATACCAAGAACATCCCAACTTCACCACATCTTCCCAAACGCGGCACCGATCTCCCGGTTATCAGTAATGTGCCTAGGACGAAGAAACCGTCGATGGTGTAATAAGATCCCTGTAAGCACGTCTCCGCTGACGTTGAACAGTCTTGATCCACCACACCCACAAACCTCCACCGGCGATTGTTACCCTTCCCAGACAAGACGGCCAAGAACCAAACATTCAAAATCAATAGATGCAAGATTCTAGACTTGTAATGGCAAGGTCGAAGAGAGAACATGGGAAAGCTGGAATGGGATTTAGATGCGGGGATCATCCGTGTCATCTCACCATAATCATTTTTCATGGCGACATTGATCGCGACATTGCCCACTAAGCTCAAGAGGAAGCTGATTTACTCCACATCGTCCATTTTGGTGTCTTGAAGCGGCGATAAGCTGTTACAACCGGCAAAGAGGTTGCAGTGTACCGTTGCAGTGTACCGTTGCAGTGAACCAGTTGACAGCTCTCGGACCCAAGATTGTAGGTATTGGGGGACGCCGACGACCTCGGAGTGATCGTGAGAATTCTTGATATATAACTCCAGGTCGTCCCGAGCATTTGGACCCAAAACTTCATCTGCATCCCGCACACACTTGACAGTTGACACTCGGCGTGGCCAACGACCTGGACAATATGGCGTCGACAGAGCAAAAGGTTGTGGCAGACGACAGCCTAGAGGTGGCTGGCCAGCAACCCGAGCAGACCAAACCACTCTCCAGGTTCACGAGGTGGTATCGAAGTCCGCTGTTTAACGTCATCATTGTTGGCTTGATCAGCTTCACACAGCCCGGAATCTGGAACGCCCTCAACAACACCGGCGCCGGCGGCCAACAGGAGCCCTACCTCGTCAATGGAGCGAACTCTCTTACCTTTGGGTTTGTAACCAGTCTTCTTTCAGAATGTGTCCAAGAGCTAACGATAACAGCATCATGGTATTCGGCTGCACCATCTTCGGTATCGTAGCCAACAAGGTTGGTGTCAAGAAAGTTCTGATCATCGGTACCCTCGGTTATGCCCCATACTCGGCCTCGCTTTACGTCAACAACCGCTACGGCACCGAATGGTTTGTTCTCTTTGGCGGTGTGACATGCGGGATTGCGGCATCCGCACTCTGGGCCTCTGAAGGAGCCATCGCCCTTGGGTATGGAAACGTCAAGGACCGAGGCAAGTTCACCGGTATCTGGCTCGGTCTTCGCGAGCTTGGCCAGCTCATCGGCGCATCCATCCAGCTCTCCCTGAACGTCGACTCCAACAAGCGCGGAAAGGTGGGATACTCAACCTACCTGGTCCTGATCGCTCTTCAGTGCATGGGCCTGCCTCTTGCCTTTTTGATTTCACCACCAGAGAAGATTATCCACAGCGACGGCAGCAAGGGGCGCGATCCGACAAAGAACAAGACCATCAGGGAGGAAATCGGCAAAACATGGGCGTTGCTCAAGCGGAAGCAGATGTTTCTTCTCATTCCCATGCTGGTGGGATTCCAGTGGAACTCGACCTACATCGGCATCTACATGACCAAGTATTTCTCGGTCCGCTCGCGCACACTCGGTGCTCTGATTTCCGGCATTGTCGCCACCTTTGCCAACATCTTCTGGGGTTGGTTCTACGATCTCAAGGTTTTTAGCCGCCCGACGCTGGCAAAGATCTGCTGGGCCACCTTCGTAGTCCTCATGCTGGGAACATTTGGCTGGCAGGTTGCCAACGAGAAGCTTTACGGGTCTACCAACCCCCGCATTACTCTCGACTGGGACGAGCCAGGCTTCGGACGTGCTTTCGGATCCATGGTGTTGCTGCGTTTCCTCAACGAGTCGCATTACATGTTTGTGTACTGGATTGTGGGTGCTTTCTTTGACGACATTGAGACCCTCACTCTCGCTGTCAGCATTGTCCGGACTTTTGAGTCGGTAGGATCATGCATCTCGTTCGGCATCGGAGCTGCAGCTGTCAAGCCCATGATCAACTTGATCATCTCATTCGTCATGTTTGGTTTGACGATTCCTGCCACAACAGGTGTGGTGATGCTTGTGCCTGAGCGTCCCGTGGATTTGCGCAAGATTGAGGGAGATGTGGTGTCGGAAGGGGAGACTGCTAGTGTTGAGACTGACGAGGCCGCTGTCGAGGCAAAGCAAGGACAGGCCAAGAATTGAAGGAGGGTGGCGAAGGATGTGGTTTGGTTATAGATAGGATATACCAAGGTCAAAAGGCCATTAATAAATAAACCATCAATTACCAAATATCATTTTGTCTGTGTTACAGGAGAACGCCCATAACGAGGGGAAAGTCCGTCTGGAATCTGGATGGGATGATGTGGCCGCCGAGTCCGGCGCCGATGAGTGGTGAAAAGCACTAAAAATATAGGGGCACTGCCCCTGTCGGTCAAATCCCCCTCAAATTCCGGCCCGAAGCCGCGAGTTGCCGCGGTGCCTGACTGACTGACAACTTTGAAAGACAGAAATCCCAAGATTGAAACATTGGCCAAACTTGACCGAGTCATTGTTCTTTTTCCGCGCAAACATATCGCAAAACCGCGCTACACCTTGGAGAACGCGACGACGAAGCGAGGGAAGGAAAGGAAACCATGGCAGTCTGTTCGGTATATCGAGCAGCATTCCGACGCCAACTCAAACTCCTTCAGAATTTCCGAGGCCGACAGCGACGAGGGCTCAAAACAACGAACCCGCCAAAGGCAGCAGAGGCGGCGCACCATAGTGCAACCCCGATCCCGGTACCAGCGCCCAATGTTGTCCCGAAGGTGTCCATATTCCTCAAGCTGGGGCCGTTGACGAGAGCCTTCCAGGCGTACGGTCGAGCACAGAGGAAGAGGCCATATGTAACCCAACTCCTTACTTCGTTGTTCATCTTCACCTGCGGCGACCGTATGTTAAATATTCCTGCTTTTTTGGCTTGCATCGTGCTGACTTGACTCGTAGTTGCGGCGCAAAGCATTGGTGGGAAGGAATATGACCCAACCCGTACAGCGCGAGCGCTCATAATAGGCGGTACTTCGTCGATTCCGTCGTTTTTATGGTGCGTCGTCGTCATACTCATCGCTGTGTGTGTTGTGGGGACTTGCTAACATGTCTTTTTTGCTGTCTGTAGGGTCCAGTATCTCAGCCTCAACTTCAACTACTCGTCGCGCATCCTTTCGCTACTCACTAAAGTAGTTTTAATGCAGACCTGTTTTACGCCCGTGTTTAACACATATTTCTTCGGAATGCAGGCGTTGCTTTCGGGAGCGACGATGCCGGACGTCTGGGAGCGAATTACCAAGACGGTGCCGACGAGCATTTACAACTCGTGCAAGATATGGCCTATCGTGATGGGTATCAACTTTGCATACGTACCGCTGCCATTCCGTTCCGTGTTTAGTGGTGGAGTCGCGGTTGGGTGGCAGACGTATCTCAGCTATCTCAATCGGCAGGCCGAGAGGAGCAGCGCCATGGCGAAGGTTGAAGCGCTGGAGGAGACGGGATTGAGAACAAGGGTTGCGGCATAATCATTGAGCCATGGGGTTTTATTTTTTCTTTTCTTTTCTTTTTCGGTAATAGATAGGTATAGAAAATAGAGAATACCAGGTATTTTGGGGAGATGGGGAGATGGAAGCTTGTCGGAGTCCCGATCTGGGGAAGTAACAACATCAGCCCATCATTGACAATGGCACGACAGAATGCGGGGTGGGTTTCATGGTTCCCTTCACAGTGCACAGGCCCACACTCCACATTGGAATCCATCCCAGAAAGCTTCCAAAGTTCCATCGCTTCTCAAACTCAAACAATTTGACAGCTCGGATGGCATGCACGGCAAATCAAATCCATTTCTTGTCGAGGTGAACAGTCCGGCTGGCCATATTTGTGATCCTCGCTGCGGGGGGCGTTTTGGAAAAGTGGGATTTAACTGGTTATTTTTCACACACTTTGGAATTCCCGAATTTCCCACTAAAACTTCCACACTTTTTTTCCATCGGACGCCCCGAATTGACTTGCAGTCAAAAACATGTCAGCCCGGGCTTGGCAGGACGGAAAATGGTACCCCATCTGCAGTCCAAGCCAACAACATCCGCTGCATCCAAACTCCTTGAACCGCTCGCTGGATCTTTCCAAGTTTATTGCCATGTGGTTCAGCCCCCCTGTTGCCGCACCGGCACCTTCTCATGGCCAATCATGGGCGGCTTTTAGCGGCACGGGTGCTGCAAAACTTGCCAGTTTCGGTTTGTCATTGGTTCCCCTTGCGGCGTGAGTGAGTGAGTGTGTCGGAGGATTCAGCTCGAGGCGCATTCTTTTTTAAAATTCTTTATCTGGCGCCTCCCCAGGGTTTTTTTTTCTTGATGGGATTTCCTTGCTTGTTTTCTGTATTCTGTTGACTGTTCTGTTACACATATACTGTTTTTAGTTATCCAATAACAATGAAAGCTACATCCGACATCAATGTCATCACCGTTTCGGAAAAGATCCACCCAAAGAGTGATCAGGGACTGGTCAACTCTCCCTCCACCCAGTTAATATGCCAACGAACTCAAGAAGCAAATACAAGCTCCCTCTTTCAAACAATCTCGGCACTCAACCCAGCAGCATGTCTAGGTCTTGCCCGACGAACCGTTACCAACCCAGCCGGTGGTCTGTTTGGACTCGGATGCAGAAATGCAACGGTTCAAAAGGCCAGGGAGGCCCGGAGGAGATCAGAAGCCATTGATTTGCAGATCCGTCAAGATTCCAAACTTCGAAATAACCGGGCCCAATTAGTGTTGCTCTCTGCTGGCTTTGGAAGTCGCCATGAGGAGAAGAGACTCATTCTTGACAGTATGGCCAGGTGGAGTAAATCAATACGAGATACTGATAGCAGCTGTGTTGGGTCAAAATTACCATCCGAAGGACAGGTCGTTCTGGTCAGGGATACGCTGTTGAGGCTGCTACGAGAAATTGTCGGAAATGTATGGAGCCACTTTGGCGGCCTGGATGTTGATGAGACGGGACCAGTAAAGTCTGATAGTACCGGAGGCTGGGAGTATCCGCGCTGGACGACGATGCTTCAGGCGTGCGAGGAGATCCAATCAACCCTTGGAAAAGAGGGTGTTGGTTTTCAGGAGGTTGCACAAGCGATAGACAAGCTCTGGAAGACTGAAGCCTGGCAGTGGGAGTGTTACCATCGGGTCGGGAGGTCCAAGGCATTTGATGACAAGTGAGTACCAACCACGCATTTTAACCTTGGAGTTTTGCTGACTTTTACCAGAATTCTCGAGATTATTCGCCGCGCAGGAGCACCAGATTATACCCCTTCTTCTGCTGACCTTTATTTCATTACGTATTGTCACCGGTCGTTCAACGGGGAGACGTACGAAGTCGGACAGGAAAAATTCGTCGAAGTGGTCGACCTCAATAATCTATGGCAACGACTACCAATGTCCAAAAGGAAAACTACCTGGGGTTGGTTCTCTGATGCCACATGCATCCTTTGTCCAATTGACTTGGCTTCATATACATGGCGGTGTCCTCTTTCGATGGAGAACAGCCTGAATGATGCCATCTTTTTTGCTCAAGAGTATTTACGAAAGAATTACGCGCCGCATGCCTCCGTTCTTCTTCTCTTTGGGAATCTTGATGCTCTGAAGAGAAAGCTCAAGACGTGGCCGTTTGAAAAGTACTTTTCGGATTACAAACCAGTCCCGGGGATGGATCCAGCAGATTCAGTGCTGAAGTATGTCACTGACAAGATTCTTTCCGCTAACAAGCCGAAAGATCCCGACCTGGCGAAGAAGGTGTATATTCATGTTGGTGAGCCAGATGATCGCAAGACGTTTGATTTTATTATTTCTCGTATTAGACAAACACGGTTGGACAAGCAACTCTCAGATGTGGGAGTCATGAAAAGAATGGAATGAGCAGGCTATGATGCCAAACTATTATTAGATACCCATGATTTTATGAGCGACGATAGACAATAGAATTACCTCAAAAACAACAAGTTGTAAAAGTCTCGGGTTAGGGTTTTCATAACATATTTATCCACGTTGAGCCGAAGTGAGGGGTTCAACAATCCAACCTTTTGATCACCCAAACAAACAACAATTGAAAAATGGCAGATATTTCCATCCGCGAATCAATCCGATGGCTTCCCGACGCCGCCAGCGAACCAACCTCAACAATTGTCCTCACATCACCTGAGCGTCGTTTCGTGGACATTCGCATTCTCAACCCCACAACATCATCCGACCAAAACCTCCCCCTCTCCCGTCTAGACTGGGCGATATCAGGCACCTCCTCCTCTACCCCCGTCACCAATCCCTCCATCGGCCAAACTTATTTCCACTGCATATGGCGCCACTGGATCAATTCCCGCACCACAGACGTATTAAACGCCGCAGACGAAGGGGATAACCACCCTGTTGATGGTCAACCCTCTCTCACTTTAGAAAAAGGAAGTATGATAAATCCCTCTACTGGTCTTCTCACTCAATACGAAGAATTTTGGCGGTCTGAAGAGATACAATCTGTTGAAGGGAAAAAGATTTGTTTAGTCTTGGAGTATCAAGGCGAAAAGGGGGAGGAGGAAAGAGGTTCTATGATTAGGTTGGGACAATATGTACAAGCTTTTATGAGAAAGGGGGAGGATATTATTGTTGAGAGGTATCGTTATGACGGGGTAAAAGGGTGGGTTTGTGAAGCGGCTATTAATGAGGGTGGAAAGTTGAAGGTGCCGAGTGATTTTGTGATGATGGTTGGTGGGGAGGCGGAGGTGGAGGATGAGGTTGTTGGTCCTGGGGGGGAGAGGTGGAAGGTGGTTGAGAAGAGTGTTTTGTGAGGATAATGTAGAGATTCAACTTGAGTTTAAAGTTTTAGAGCATGTAAACGTGAGTTTGACTACCTAACAAATTTTGTTCGTTTTTTGGTTGCTGGGAACGGAATCATCAGTTTTGACAGCTGCGCTAATGTGTGACACATGTAATGAGGAGTGGAAGCTGAGGATAGGTTATCTAGGTATTATCAAAACTCTATCTGACACGGTATTGCAGCAGTGAAAATTGCGAAACAACGGGTTTTATTTGCAAGTCCCAAAATAATTCCTTCCTTTTTCTAGCTGTTATTAATCTTCTTCCAGTGACGACAAGGGACTCAATTTCAACCCATTCTGACGTCCCACCATCGTCATCTCCCTTCGTTACATCTTTAGTGGTAACCCGGCGTCGGCGGTACCTTGCATGTAGGGCACCTCAGATGATTGCATTTGCGGTCATGGTTGATGACGCCTTCCGAGGATTGACAAAAGGAATACCAAGACCACTGGATAAAGTTACACCTGCAACATTCCCACCCGGTGTTAGGTTGGACCCAGTTGCACCATGTATAGGGACACTTGTGGTCGAGGTATAGTACGGCGGGGTTCGCTGGGGGAGGGTCTAGATTGCCACAGTCTGGGACCAGATTGCAGGGGACTTTGTAGCCGTCTTTATGGTGTCCGCATCCGTAGTGGATAACTGGATTGTTGGCGCACATGGTGAAGAAATCTGAAGTGGGAGTCGTTTGTCAAGGAAGGTTTTGTTATTCGCTATGTAGGTGGGTGATAGATTGATGAAGCTGGAGATGTATTAAGAGCATGGAAGAGTGGAATTTATGTTTGCAGTGACCAAGTCCATGACTATCATGATTCAGAGGTGAAGCCATGAATTGTGACAAATTCTTGCCACGTATATGCTGCTGGCACAAGCCGTGGATTCATTACACCGACAATCCGATATTTGTAATGTTGACGTGTACATATAAGCAGCGATGTTCGGTACCTATCTAGGTAACTTTGGATGACTCTGGGCTCAACCTTGAACACGGGCTAGAAATCAAAATACAAATGACATTAATCTACAAGTACAAATTCATGCAGCTATTTTCCTGTAGTCTGTTATCACACGGCATATCTCACATTTTTTTGCTTCCTCTAACAGCATCAATCTCCCACATATTCCACAGAGCAGTTCTCACTCTCATACTTACCACGCCTTAACAAAAGGCCACTCAACGGGCGCCCCTGTCCATTGGTCACGACAGCCTCGAAATACTCAATATTGAGCAAGCCGTCCACTCCCCGGGTCCCAACAACACACTCCGTAGCGCTTCCCTGCCGAATGCTCCAAACCGAAATATGTGTGAGTTGAGGAGAATTCTCCCCAATCTTGGCGGCAATTTTGTGAGGCCGTCTTTCACACGCTGGGCACGCCGAAAAATCTACGGGTGGCCGATTTGGAAGAGAGTTCCTCCGTCAATGTTGATACAGAGACGACGGAGGGACGAGAAACTGCCGACGGTGTCAGCAAACGTTGTGAGGGCATCAACCTTTTTTTAAAACCGTTAGTTTACTAGGTAAGCTACAGACATAGATGACTGAAAGTTTATCACTTACCAAACGGTCCCGCTCGCCGCCCTTTTTCTGCCGATTCCACGGCCGGGCCGATCAGCGCCCGGGGAGACCACGCGTACGACGCGGCGAGCTTGATGAGGCGCTGCCGTGCGCCGATGGCTGCCGAGACCGGGGCGAAGTCCTTGGGCGTGGCCAGCGCCCGCTGTGAGGTCGTCCAGCCGCTGACGGCGAGGAAAAGACCGTTGGTGGCATTGAGCCAGTGCTTGTTCCTCACCGCCAGCCAGTGCGTCACGCGAAGCGACTGCAAGTTTGGCAAGTCGCTCCCGACCGAGCCTGGCGCGCCGGCCGAGACTTTTTTCATCAGCTCGGTGAGCTGCGGGAGGTTGAACCCGTCCAGGTCCATCGTGAATTCCCGCAGGAATTTGTCTGTCGTCAGCACGTCGTGGATCCTTGCTGGGAAATTTTGGCCTTGCGTCCAGTGGGCCGTCGGGGACGTCAGCATGACTTTGACGCTCCTACAGAAACGGGTTTATGGTTCGATTAACGGCTTTACTTAGAGATATCGGATCATCATCGCACAATTCTCGATGCAAAAGCTTTTGATGACGAGCTGAATTGGTGATTATTTTGGAAACCACATACCTGATGTAGCTCATCTTTCTCGCTCAGCTTCTGTAGCATTGGCATATCTGTGAACGAACTTGCGAATGGAGTCGCAGACGATCTGCTGCTAGGCATTAGAGAAAACAACCCTATTCCAACGGGCAGCTGCTAAGACGTCATAGAGGTGCTTGGACGCCATGCTCATGGCGAGGACCTCTCGAGGCTCAAGATAGGTTGCAATGAGGTCCAATATTTCCTGCGGGAGGTCCATTATCATTGCTGCCGCCGTCTCACTGTCGTTTGCCACCGTCTCCTCGGTGAGCCTCAATTCCTTCGACTGTGGCTGTGAATTATCATCAAGAGAGCCCTTGCGCTTCGCATTGAAGTCCTGAATCCGGTCCATTGTTAAGCTGACGGCTAAGATATGTCTGGGTGATACCGAAGAAAAGGCTTCGAAGTATGGAGAGACTATTGACAGAAATCTGGCTCTGGAAGGCAGGCTTTGGCAAGGTGTAAGAACAGTTCCAGTGAGACAATTTCGCAGAGAGGATCTGATACAGAAGGTATCGAAGACCAACTCTGGTAAAGAATCTATATATCGAAACAGATCTGGTGGGAAAGCGCTGAAAATCAAGCTCTCGGAAAGACCCTATCCAAGAAAACTCTGATGAATAATATCCCAGCTGAAGAGAAGCGTTGCAAGGAAGGGAACAAGGAGCCACTCCTATGCAGACGGTGTTGAACGCAAACTCTGATAAAGGAGGTACTCGAGAGAATCGCTCACAGGGTCAAGACAGCACACACAGAAGGTCTTGTAAAATGGGGTCGAAGGGAAAACTCTCCTGAAGAAGGTGTGGAAGAGAAAATGTCGAACAGCAGCTCTGGCGGAGAAGGTATCGAAGAGAAACTGTCGTACAAAAGATCCTACAGAATCGTGGTTGTACCTAAAGATAGGAAGAGCAACTCTGATAACGAAGGTATCGAAACGACGCTCTTGTAAAGACGGTGTCGAAGAGTGACTCTGATAACGAAGGTATTGAAGAGTAACTCTGGTAAAGGTCTGAGCTGGAGAGAAACTGCCGTACAGAAGGCGCTGCCGAAAACGGATGGTAAAGAATGTATGGAAGAGAAACTCTGATAGCAAAGGTATCGAAGAGAAGCTCTGGCGAAGAAGGTATTTAAACGAAGCTCTTTTAAAGACGATATCGAAGAGAAACCTTGGTACAGACGACGCAGAAGAAAATGTGAATGTCTCGTCAAGAAGAGAGGGTGTCGAAGAGAAACCTGGGAGAGAACATATGGAAAGAGAAGGTCTAGCAAGAGGAAGCCTCGTGATGAAGGTATAGAACTCAGACTGTTTGGTGGAATAGCTCTTGTCTAGAAGCTCTAATCAAGAATGTACCGAAAAACGCTGGTGGGAAGCTCTCGTCAAGAAGATATGGTACCAGTATCCAAGAGACACTCTCGCAAAGAAGGTTTCAAAAAAAAAAAAAAAAAAAAAAAGGAAATCGAAAATAAAGGGTTGTCAGGAAGGTATAGAAGACAAGCTATGGTGGGGTAGCTTTGGAAGAGAAGCTCTGGTGGGTGAAGGTTTGGAAAGGAAGAGTGCGGTCGCAAAAAATAATTGGACTCCAGTCATTTGACAACAAGGCGGAGACTCCCAGGCCGGCGGGTACCCCAGTTCAACGATGATGTCATCGACGGGACAGTGCGGAAGGTTTGGGAAGGATGGTCAAAACCAATCACACCCAGGTCCCCGTAGCTCTCAAAGTAGGTATGTACCTCCCACCCCCTTTAACGTTGATTAGGGTGATTCTTGGCTTTTTCTTTTTCTTTTCTTTTTCTTTCTTTCTTTCTTTCTTTCTTTCTTTCTTTCTTTCTTTTTTTCTTTCTTTCTTTCTTTCTTTCTTTCTTTCTTTCTTTTTTTCTTTTTTTTTTCTTTCTTTTTTTTGTTTACAAAAGTTCGTTTATTTTGCCAAAGCCATATTTGTAAGAGCTAACTTTCTAAAAACGTTTATATTTATTTTTTATAGATATAACGTTATTCGTTATATTTTCACATCGTCCCTGTTCCTAGTCAGAAAAGTCCTTTGCATTTCAAAGAAGGCATGCTCACCTTGTCGTATCACGCTAGCAACCGTTCAAGGTGGATTTTCAAACCGCATTTACGATAGCTGTCATCATTCAGGTATATATAAAATCAACTGGATTTATATAACTCCTACTGCAGCATTTCCCCTCAGCGCAAGTCTAGAAACAGCTCACTCACAAATCGTCGCGCCAGCCTAAACATCTGCTTTCTCGACGTCATGAAAGCCAGTAGGTACATGTATGGCAGAGTAAATTACGTGAAAACAAAGAAAGAAATAGCGATACCTCGTGCTGCGAGGACATCGGTTCATGATTTGGCCCCCAACGCAGCAATATAACAATCTTATAGGTTCAAAAGTTTCGAACTGAGGGTAATTTTGGTCTATCTTTATGGTCGTGAGATGGTATATGTGAAGAGAAAGCGTTGTTTAATTCGGTGCCCTAAATGAAGAGGATATGTATCAGATTTACCTGTCTATATGACTAGGTAACATGACACAAGTTCACAAACTACCTACCTATCCCACCAAACCTCTATCCTTTCATCAAACAAATCTCCATATGAGTGATCCAAAGTCCTAATTGGTATTGAACACACTCTCCAATCAGCTTTTCATTGTTGACTCCTCTATATGTCTCATGAATTCCATTCCTGGACCACGGTGGTTGATTAACCCTAACCCGCATTTGGTAACAAAAAGGGATTCAGGGGTAAGTAAACATACCGATACCATGGCAAGATTAGATGATTCCTTTGTGTGCAGGGCGTTTTAGACTCCAATGCACTTCTGATCGGACTCTTCTGGTTGCTCTAAATGCGAGGAAATTCCTGTGTGTTAAATATTTTTGGACCCCACGGTCGCACCTAATTATAGGTTGTCGTTGATCGGGCTTCATTGGACCAATGGCATCAACGTATGGACGATTGCCAGCCAAATCAGGGTAAGGACCAAGAGTTTTCGGTTAACACAGTCGACCCCAAGTGTTTTGATTGAACCATTACCAGGGGCCAGAAGACCGTGGGTATGGCAATCAGGCACAGCATCATCAATATGGATCTGCAATTTAGGTTTGAAGGCACGCGCCGCCAGCTGGCAGGTTTATCAAGCAAACTTGAAACTGGTGTGTAGTATCGACCTATGTCCGCCGCCGTACATTTGCCCCCCTTTTACCTACCCATGGGAAGATATTCTTCATTTCTCTTTTTTCTCTTTTTCTTTTTCGATTTATTCCTCTCATATCATCTGCCATCTTCCTTTCATAATTTTTTTTCTTTGGGCGTTTTGTAGTCCCTCCGAGTCATACGTCGTAATGCCTTCCCCCATACCTTCATCTCCGTATGATAATGTAAGATTCGAAGAGCTTGGTCTCGTCGAAGGCGACACCCATAAAATAGTATACCACTTTGGACACTCCACCATCGAAGTGATTCACGATAACTCACCTCCCGAGGTCGTCGCAGGCGGCGCTCCCGGGTTCGATGAAAAAAAACCATCAAAGGAACTAATGAATAATCAAAAGAGGAACTGCTGCGTTTCCATCTGGGCGGGATGGTCACATAAACGTCGGTGGATCACTTTAGGAGTCCCAATTATCTTGGTCATCTTGATCATCGTTGTCTCTATTGTTGGACGTGCCGTCACCATTTCAAAGTCGACTGATAATCCAGCTCTCGCCGACGACGGTCCGCGCCGGGGAGTACCCCCAGGTTTTAACGAAACCTTAAACCCTAAACCTGGTACCAACTTTTCGCAATCAATATGCAACGGCGACCCACGCAACCAAATCCGTCGACAGGTTCTCTCAGCCGACTACATAGACAACAAACTGATGCTTTTCGGTCGAAACAAAGAAGACAACGGGATCTACTACCTTTCACTACCATCCATGTCCTCGTCACCTGTCTGGGAACGTCTGCTTGCCCCGGAAACATTCCTCTCACCGCCAACAACAATGACCTGGGATTTCAACGGCACCCGTCGACTCTCACTCTTTGCCGTCTCTTCCCATCTGTCCAACGTCCTTACTGCTTCATACTTTTCCGGAAAAGGCGGAGGAGGATGGGACCAAAAATGGACCAACCTCGGCGGCTCATCCATCTCGACCGTCTCGCTCTGCAAAATGCCCCGTGGATCAGGCCTCCCCGAGAATGAGGGCATAGCAGAACGAATAGATCAGTACATTATCGAGTCAAACACGCGTGATTTGGCCCACAAGCTCTGGTATCGAAAGGTAGACTCTTGGTTAGGATATTGGGACAGAGCAATGGTGGCTCCTCCGCTCGGCACAGTAATTAGTAAATCCGCGCCCGCCCTTATTTGTGGGAAGGGAAGTCCGTTTCAGTCTGTTTTACTCTATTCAAACGAAACTGATAGCGTTAAACTGAGACATTTGACACTGGATCCATGGGGTTGGACAGATTGGGTTGATCTCGGAGGCAGATTCATGGGGGATCCCGTTACGCCGATTTTCAATCCCGAGTCGGACACGGAAAGGGAGTTTCATTTCTTGGGGACGGGTGTCAATGGTAGGATATACAGTTTTAAATGGAATAATGGAACGGATGCGACGAGCGCAAAGTATAAATCGGAATTGATTGATCTCGGGGGAGATTTCGGGAGTGTACCCAGTGTTGTGATCACGGTGTCGAAGAATAAACTGCGGCAGATGCATGTAGTTGCTGCCAGGAGAAATGATGGCGGGTTGATGCATAAAGTTTATCAGAACGGAGGCTGGAAGGAAGGTTGGGAGGATTTGGAGGTTAAAGTGAAGAGCGCTCCGTTTGTTTTTGGGTGGCTTGATGGTAGTTCGCGAAATCATACGGGGTTGGCGTATATTGATTATGATGATGAGCTGATGTTTGCTTCTTGGGAGACTGTGGATGATTTGAGTTGGAAAGGGTTGTTAAAGTGGACAAAATTTGGGGGAAACTTGTCGGCTGAAAGTGTTTGTTTATAATGTAGATTTCGAGGGAATCTGTTGCCCGTATAGGACATGACGCGTGGAAATATCAGCGCTGTGAGTAATGTAATCAATTTCTATTTTGTTCAGGAAATGAAGTGATTGCCAAGATCTTGACCGGGGCAAACCATCGAACGATCTTACATATTTCAGGGTACAGCAGAATGATATATCTATTAATGGGATATTTCAGGAGTAATAAATGTTGCAATTTCACATCTTCCTATAGCTAGGCTGACAAGGGGTTGTCTTTTGCCCAGCCACCGGCCACAATAGCACTAACTACAACTTAAAGGTGATGATTTAAAGGCTCGAATCCCCCGACCATTAAGACTCGAGAATCTTTGTCCAAAGACCAACACCATGTCACCCAATGTTTTCGCCCCCACTTGTACGGCTCGAGCCTTTAAAAAAGAGCCGATGTTTCTATGCTGACTTTACTCTAATTATTTTAGTTGAAGGAGCTTACTGGATCTGGAACCAACACAATGACTTCACGGTCCTTGGGATTGGAGCCGGAAATGCTGCTGTTGCCCAGACTAAACTTGCTCCTTATGATGTCTTCACCAACCCCTCTCAATTCTGGCTTGTCGAACCACTTCAAGACGGAAAGAGTGTCCGGATCAGAAATGCGGAAACACGCGGGGTTTTAAATGTAGCAGGAAACGCAACAGATGACGGCACTCGAGTCATTCTGTACCAATAGCACGACGACTGGCGGACTAACCAACAGTGAAGCATTGGGTTTGCCAAAATTGATCAAAGGCCACCCATACTATCGCATCAGGAACAACTCAGCTGGCAAAGTTCTCACCTTGTTGTCAAGTGTCACACGGTTCCCGCTGACAGCATTCAACAGTGTACTCGGTCACCTGGCACAACAACTACCATGCCAAGGACCCTCCACAGCCTACCAGTAT
>MU865445.1:0-59148 GCA_033297215.1 Podospora fimiseda
TTCGCTCACGCGTGTAAATAATTGTAGAGGGACCGCATATCCCATAGGGATGGAGGCACCGCCTCCAGCGGCGTAAGATGAATAATAATAAATAATATGATTTCTGGTTGAAGTAAGACCCAAGTCGGGATCCATTGTATGGGCTGCAGAGCAAAACTGCCCCGGCGCGAGCGCTCGAGCCCGGCACGAATGGGGTTCGCGCCGGGCGCCGGGCGCCGGAGCATGGCACGGTTTATCGGATCGGGCTCGATCGGTTCGACCTGCGGTAAATCCTTCGAGGAATTTGGCTGGGGTTTCAAGGTTAGTCGGCGAGTGGATGGTAATTTCTGCGCTGGACGATATCTCAAAGTTGAGTGCTCGAGGTCGCCGCCATGGTGATGTGATGTTATAAAAGAAGGCCGAAGCGCGGCAGGTATTCTCGAAGTGACATTGACTACCCGTTCGCGGATATGCTGGCTCAAGGCGTCAAGAGTATGACGCTGTAGACAGCTTATGGCGGAGAAGCTCCTTCATCATCTCCAAGAACACCCCGTACTCTTCGTCCTTAATTGGCTTATTCGCGGGCTTTGGGTTGACGTACTGGGCCCTCCATGGCTCAAATGTATGGGATGTATAGCTTTTTTTTCTTTTGTTTTGGTGTATATATATATTTTGGTTGTTTGTTTTTGTTTCTGTGTTTTTATTCGAGTATTTTGTTAAGTGTCTTTTGTATGTCTTCGCCGTGTCTTTGCAAATTTAACTGATGATCATGACGTTCAACTGATCCGAAACGGCCGAGTCCCCATCACAGACTACACCACATGTTTGGGTTTATGGATAATCGGCGTGTGGTCGAGATGGAGGGGATTCCCTCCATGGCATCGTTAAATCTTTTAATTATCGCGTCGATAACTAATGCAATATCTAATTCTCAATGATATAATCCTTCCAAGTCACAACACCAGGTCGTGTTGTTCAGCCCTGACGGTCTTGAAACTTTCGATATTCAGTCGTCACATCCTCATCCCCATTCGTCCAAAACGATACATACAATATTAATCCATTTCCCACCATACTATCTAACCACACAAAACTCCCCTCCATCCATCACATCCCACCCATCACCAAAACCCCGATCACAATTCTCATCACCACCCCAACCCTCACAACCCCTTCCAACCCCCTCCTAACCCCCAGAGACACACTTATCCCTCCCCCAACCCCACCAGTAGCCCAAGGCTTCACCGTTTCCCTAATCCCACTGACACACATAGGTGCCTCAGTAGCCATCAACAACTCCAACCCCAACCCTACCATACCTCCACACCTCCCAGCTAACCTATATGCATCCCCTTCAACCGCAAACCTCCAAGTCTGCACATCATCTAAAAACCCAGAGTAAATAGCTGCCAACTCTTTGTCCTGCGTTGGCATCGGAGCAATCCCTGAAGCGGCAGCTGTGCAAAGCGCTGGAACATGGTTGGAGGCTGAAAGGGCGGCAGGAAAGGAAAAGTTGCCGTGGATTATGGCTGAAGAGATATGTATGATGGCTGCTGATGACCAGGAGAGGATTTCGGGTGGTGGGGTTGGGAAGGGCAGGAGGAGGGAGGAAAGTGACGGGAGGCAGGTTTCGATTCCCGTGGGGGAAGGGGCCGTCTCTGGTGGTGGTGGTGAAGATTCTGGGTCTTGACGGACTGGGACTGGGCCTGTGGTAATGAGGGCTGCTGCCGTCGGACTGGCTGCCACGAGGGCCGCTGTGGTGAGTAGAGTTGTGAATATGATCTTCATTGTGTGACGTGAAAAATTGATAGTATGGTATTTATTTTTTGAGGTGATACAAAATCTATTCAATGAGATCTAAGGAGAGTGAAATATAACGATCCTAAAGGAGAGCCGGAGTTATGAGAACACCGCCATTTTAACCTGCGTTATCCTCCCGTTATGTGTGAAACAAGACTTGCCAACAAATACCGGAAAACTAATGGTTGGGTCATAGTCAAAATATCCTGAAACCGTGGTTTAGAATATCTGTCAGTGTATTGAGCGGAAAAAGCGAGGGCGCAGTCATCATCAACGCCGCTGCCATATTGTTGGTGGTTGATGAGAAAAGAAAAAGAAGCTTTTTTGACCCGTGCCGTTGGGTTTTGGTGGGACCCCACGGCGCGCACAGTGTGCTGTTTCAGAGGCTGGAACGGCACTTTTTAGCGCTTCCTTATTCGCTAATCTTCCAGGTTTCCTTCTCTCGTCAAAGAATCTCAACAATACATCCATCTTCCTCCAAATTATCCCATCTGCCCTTATTCTATCCAGAATTCCCCTGCACTCGTGCCGCTGCAGTATATTGCTTTTTTCCTTCTCGGCCGAGTCGGACGGGTTGAACTCGTCCAACACAACGGGGTGATACAGAAAGGCAACCAAAAACTGGATTCCACGTCAACTCACTGAAAGACATCCTTCATCGTCCAACAACTGCGCCGCCCACTTTTAGTCATCCATCTTCAAACTAAACCAAGTCAGAATGCCGAGAGCTATTCGTGGTAAATACAAAATAACCATGTCTTTAATCAGTAGATGCGTGACTGAAATTCCCTAGGCGTACTCATCGAGTGCGAGCCGGCCATCAAGTCCATCCTCGTGCACATTGATAGCAATGAGCTTAAAAACGATGCAATCATCGAGGATCTGGACGACACCCGCTTAGTCGTCAAAGAACAAATGGTCAAGACTCTCAAAAGCAGGCTCAATGAGGTGTGAATCTATGAAAACAGCGACAAGAAAAAGCTTGCTGACCTGCCGCAACGCAGAAACTCAAAGAAACATACAGACCCGAACAGCCTCTGGAAGATAGCGACTAGTCTCACTGGTGTTTATTTGATTTTGGTATTTAAAGCAAGGAGTTTATACAAGGGCTCCTAATTGTTCATAATCCTCACAATCACAACTTCTCAAATGTTGGCTTCTTCTTTTGGATACCTGATAGCAAAGCAGCAGTCAAATCGGTTGTCTGAAGAGCGGCAGAGTTCCAGACGCCAACATATCTCAAGTCTACAGATAGGTCAGTTATAATGAAATTTTGACAGACTAAAAACAGAAAGCACATACTCTCTTCAACGGAATGGTCTCGACTGTGGTTAAGAACCTCCTTGGTACCCTGAACGGCGACGGGGCTCTTGGAGGCGATCAAACTGGCCGTCTTGACGGCTGCGGCCAGGGCAGCGGCCTTTGACTCGTGCACCTGACTGACGAATCCAACCGTGAGTGCCTCGGCAGCACCAAAGTCCCGAGCCGTCAGACAAACATCCTTAACCCATGACAGGTTTCCAACGACTTTTGGGAGCCTAGCCAAACTGCCAATATCGGCCGCCAGACCAATGTCGACCTCCTTGACGGCAAACCGCGTCTCTTTGGTGCAGAAGCGCACGTCTGCGCATGTCGCGATATCAATGGCCAAGCCAATCGAGATGCCGTGCAACACGCATATTACGGCTATTGTGTTTTCACCATGTCAGTAGAAAGCTTTCAGTGAAATGTTCTCAACCCAAAAGACATACGTTTCTCGCACTTCTCAACAGCGGAAATACACTCCTGGAACTCGGCAATATGCCGGCGAAGCTTTGCCGCCTTCCTTGCTCCATCGAGCTTATCAGCACCAGACAGGACACCGTTCTCACTGGCAGCCTCGGTGACGTCCAGTCCTGCGCTGAAAGCCCGTTCACCGGTACCTGACAGGACAACGGCGCGGACTTCGGGATCGGTTGAGAGACGGTTGAATACCTGACGCAGCTCAAGCCACATAGCCTCGATAAAGGCGTTGAGCTTTGTCGGCCGGTTGATCTCTACATGTGCCACAAAGGGCGCCGGCGAGTTGACGGTGAAATACTTGAAATCGGAGTAGGATGCCATATTGCTGTGCTGACTGGATATCGGGGACACAAGAACTCGGATAAGTAAATATCACAGTGCCGCCGTCGGACAGGTTGCTAAAGGAAGAGGATGAAGGCGATCAGTGGCAAGGGCGGCGGGAATGGATGGAATGAGACACCAAGGGTCACAGGATATGTGCCGCAGACAGTACATGTATTAATATGATCACAACAACAATGAGGATTGAGGAGACGGAATTGGGGTCATCTTTGATGACGCCCGGGCGGTCAAAAAGATACCGAGGCCTACGGATGTCAAGACACGGGAAGGTAAAGCGGCGCCGCTCGAATCCGGGGTTCACTAATCGGCTCGCGCCAAGCTGCCCATTTTCGCGGGGGAGAGGGCCGTCACTGTGGGGTATTCCCATGTGTCTTTTTTTTTTTTCAGGTACGCGACAAGGATGCATGTGAATTCAGAAACTGCGATGAGAAGGCGTTGAGAGCTGATGACGGCTGAATATGTTTTGGAAGCTTCTCTGAATCTTGGCGAGCTTATTACTTTTTGGGGGCTGCACAAATGCCGACTGTGATTGTGACAATATCTGACCTCAGTAAAAAGTCACCGGTCCTGAGTCAGATCAGGCCTCAAAACCAACAAACCTCAAATGTGGTTTTGAGGATTTTCTCATACGATTACGTCATCCACTTGAACACGAGTTGATCGTTGCAACAGCACGGGAAAAACGCCCGCCAAGATGGCGCCCCTCCATCAACGCCTCGTTCTTCTCCCAAGCATTGACGGGGAGACGGGAGCACGAGGTGGGACGGTCCATCGGCCGTGGTAACATGGCCCTTTTGGAAGCGACCTGAAAAGCAAACATCAAAAGAGCCCGGATTGCTGGAATCTTGAGAGTCAAATAAAAAGGTCGGATGACGATATTTGCTTGCCTATGTAGGAAAGCATGTTTCAAGAAAAGTTACTGAATGGATGCTTACTCCGTACCTGTAGCTTTTGGGCAGGTCGGGAATCGGAAGTCTCCTCCTAGCTCGTTTTCACAGAAGCTGGGCCTGGCGGTTATTAGTGCGTGACATTCTCTCTAACCCCAGTCGCCGGCCCCGAAGGTACATCGAATCAACACCTTTCTTCCCAGATTCTCAACTTGTAAAAGCAAGAACGGTTCTTCTTTTGTCTCAGATTGATACCTATTGACACTTATTCACGTTTCCTCAACAGTTCTGCCGCTTCCCGGATTGTTTTCACTTTTTGACTGTGCCCCGTGTCGCCCATTTAAATTGATCTACCCCAATCAGCGTCCGGGACCTTGCGTTCAACGCCGCGAACACTTTCAGCCCAACCCCAAAAAGACCCCAAAATACAAGGTGGTACTGTAGGTACAGCGCCCGTCCCGTCGCCACCACCACGACGCACCCCTCTCTCAACCGCCTGCCTGCCGCTGCGCCCAGGTATCGTCAACAGTCTTTTTTTAACCAAAACGTGTCTACAAAGTCCTGCGGGTAGTATCGACTATACAGAAATGGGAAAGGGACGGCTACGGCGTCGCTAAAGACTTCTCTCACTGGCCACACTTACTTCTGTCACAATTCAATCCAATTCAAAAACCGGAGCATCCAGTCCAAACATTCACTCCCTTTCTCTTGTTGTCATCTGCCACGGTGCCACCACTGAAGATCGGCCCCTCTGGCCGCCCAACCCGAGCGCCCTCAAATTCCCAAGGACCAAGCCTCTTAGGGTCCCTCTTCTGGCCCCGACCTTATTTGGGGCCGACTGCCTGGCTTTTTTATTTTCGACAGCTGCCCGCCCAGCCAGCGCTCGGGTCCGACACCCCGACTGGAACTGAAGCTTTCGCTTCAACACCATTTCTTCCCGTCCACGATCTCTGAGAGGGTACAGTCATGGCGACAACCGGCACTGGCAAGCCCGAGGTGGGCGACATCCTGGTTGTCATCCGTAAGTTGCCAATCCACCCGCATCCGCTTTGGATTCCTTGTGCAATTGCGCTTCTTGCGCCTCCAGGAGATTGCGATTGCCCAAACTCCCGGCTTGTGGCTTATCGCACCGCAATCAAAACATGGGCTAACACGTTCCACCCCCTTTCTAGATGACTTCATAGCACGGAGCTCCGACGAGTTGAGCCTTGCCAAAGGCGACCGTGTGGAATTGCTTGAACGCGACGACGAGTTTGGAGATGGGTGGTATTTAGGAAAACATCTGGTTAATTTCAACAGCGGCCTTTTCCCCGAAGGTAGGTTGCATTCCAGGTCAGCGACTTGATTAAATCGTCAGACTGATGAGACGATAGTATACACGAGACCTGCGCCGAAAGCTGTTATAACAGCAATAGCCTCACCAACTGCGTTTGCACAGTCAAAGCAACCTCTCACTCCTTTGGCCGAGGTCGCAAGCGAAGCACCGACCGCCACTAGCTCCCCAATAGAGGAGACTAAAAGCACCCCGATCCCCGATGCTAAAGTGAATCCGACTTCCCTCCCTTTAAGCTCATTCACCTCCCCAAGCAGTCCCCAGTCGTTGGCAACCGACAAAGCAAAGCCAAACGTGGGCGGTGACAGCCAGGTCCTACACGACACTTTGAACGTCATAAACGAACACATCACAGATCTAAGCTCGCCTCGTACGTCCGGTCATAGGGGTAATGACTCCGGCAGCGAGTATAGCTCCCACCTCGGCCACCGGGTCTCCTATATCCAGGGCGAAGAGACAGACGAGGAGGAGGATAACGTTCCCTCCCGCTTTGAGGTCGAATCTTGGAATCCTGATCAGGTCGCCGAGTACCTGTTCACAGCCGGCGTAGAACAGCATCACTGCGAGGTGTTTAGGGATCAAGAAATCACGGGTGAGGTCATCCTGGGCATGGACCAGACCTCACTGTTCATCAAAGCTTTTGATCTTGGTTCTGTCGGACGAAGGTTGAAGACTTGGCAGAAAATCAAGCAGCTCCAGGACGAGGTAAACGGGCTGGTGAGCCCCGGAAGGAGTACTCAAAATTACGGGAGCGACGCTGGATCCGATGTTGGAAGGATTCGGAGCAGAACCAACACGATAACCAGTTCGAATCCGCGATACACAAGCATCAACGAGCAGCCAATTTCCCAATCCAAACGGCTGTCGCAAACGCCCAAGATTGAGCCGTACGAACCTGTGTCACCCGTCTCGCCTCTTGGAGAGAGCCCGACCCGCACGTTCCACGACAAACGACCTTCTGCTGCATCAGTCCGAGATTTGCACCACTCCCGCCGTCACTCATCTACCGATTTCCGAATTGCAGGGGCAGCCGGCGGAGCCAATTCAACCCCCAAACTCTCCACGAGCGGTTCATTTCACCAGCAGCAAACGTCGCATAAGAAGCAGCCGTCTTTTGATCGGAACTGGACCCTTGGAAGCGCCACCGCCTCAGCTTACACGCAGCGGCCTCTGTCTTCTAACGGTCTGCAGGAAGCAGGCGATTCAGTTTCGGAACTTCAGGATTCGGCAGTTGATCTTGACCGCGGCTACTTTTCAGGCACTGACGCGGACCCTCGGCGGAGGAATGTACTGAAAAAGCGCGACAGCGTACAAAGTGGTTCGCCCAAGACCAGCTACACAGAAGAGCAGCGTGTTAGGAGCGCGACCGCTTTGTCCAGGCATTCGAGGTTTGGTAGCGTTGGCTCGACCGCCGTCGATTCAACAATGTCTCCCGCAGCCCAAAAGTATTATGGTTTGAACAAGCGCACTCCCTCAACCATCACCACGGATTCAATGCTCCAGGTATCGGGATCAAAAGAAGCCATGAACCCCACCGTGACAAGACTTGACAGCAACACTTCGGACGCTTCTCGGGCATCACCCAAATCTGCCATCAAACGACTCAGTCAAGTAAACCATCCCGACTTCAACGTGAGCATGATGCTGCGCAGCGGACTGGGAGGATTGAGAGCAGCGTCTGACGCAATCACCGGCAATGAGAAGGCGAAGGTGTCTCCGCTTGATTCTCCCCTTAAGGACTCGCATATGTACTCACCAGCCCGAACCGGCTCCAGCACCCCTTCGGCGGGCCCAAGCTTCGAGTTGGATTCTCCCGATGCCAGCAAGAGTCCGAGCACAGCTACGACGGCAGTTAGCCGCGGCAGCCGCAAAAAGACCAAGAAGGAGACAAGCGCCTACACGCGTGGTCTGCAAAAGATTACCCCCAGGGAAGCGATGCAGGACGCGGATTACAGCGGTTGGATGAAGAAGCGGAGCGCAAATCTCATGACAACCTGGAAGCCTCGTCTTTTCGTCCTCAAGGGCAGACGCCTCGCTTATTACTATTCCGAGGATGATGACCAGGAGAAGGGATTGATTGATATTTCATTCCACAGGGTCTTGCCCGCCGACAACGAACGCCTCACTGGGCTCCATGCCACGCTGACGGGCGCCTCAAATTCACCAGCAGTACCGCTCGGTAGCAATATGGCGACTTCTGCCGCTGTGGACGCCGAGCGCGACCCTGCGGTTGGAGAATCAGATTCTATCTTCATTTTCAAGCTTGTACCGCCCCGTGCTGGTTTATCGCGAGCAGTCAACTTCACCAAGCCCACAGTACATTATTTTGCTGTCCCAAATGTCAAGCAAGGGAGGTTATGGATGGCAGCGCTCATGAGAGCAACGATCGAGCGTGACGATACACAGGCGATCACGACCACGTACCAGCAAAAGACAATTTCGCTAGCAAAGGCACGGCAGATGCGCCACAGACCTCCAGCCCTTATGAACGCCGAAGACGCCAACGATGGGTCAAACAACGAGAACCGGAGGACGAACAAGAAGGACGAGAACGGCCTCGGCATCGTTTACAGCGAAGTTGATAGCGCAGTGTCGGGCCTTGAGAAGCTTGGCCTCCAGCCTCACCCAGACAGCGCGCGGGCAGGAGGAGGATTTGGGTTCGGAGCCGGCAAGGATGCATCGGTTCCCCAGAGTGCCTAGTTGGACTTGGGAAAACGGTTGCAGCCTTCAAACCATTTTAACTCTCTGCCTTGGCGCCAACGATTTTTTCGACAAAAATGCTTTTACCAAAATACCCCCAGTTCAGCGCACGATGAAGCCTGATTCTACTTTTCTGTGTTGATTCCCCAATTTGTCTGTATTCTTCTTTTCCTGTTACCCTACTAGTATTTCTTTTTTTTTTACCACTTTTTATTTTTACATAATGTTGTCATGGACACCAAACAGAGAAAAAGCAGGACGACGACGAAAGCATCGGGGACTGTTATTATTGATGGATTGTTTGTGGATGTTGGAGCATGATGTAGAGTTGAGATTGAGGATGTGATAGGGTGGTGGAAATTTGCTCCTAATTCGCAATTTGGTCACAAATGATATTTTTATTTCTTTCCTTTTTGGCAGATGATGGCAGATGATTTGTTAGCATGTATGTATGTATTGAAAGCTAAAGCTTTATTTGTTGTATTTTATGGAGTAATGAAAAAGAATTAAGGATACAAATTATACAGTAATTATTGTTGTTGAGGTGAGAGTTGTGGTGTTGCGGAACTTGCCGAGTCGCGCAGACAACCGCCAAAAAAAGTCGCGTCTGTGCTTCCTTGCTTGGCTGGAACTGCGCAACCTGCAAGAGCTTCCCTTTGGTTGCACTTAAATTTTGGGGAGCTTTCCTCTTCATTGAACCCTGCAAACAAACCCAAACAGGCGACCCTTTCCTCTTCCACTTAGCACCACGCCTGCGAATTCTTCTCTTCGACGACAGGCGATTGCGACAGACACGGTTCAACGCGACAATTCATAATAATATTGCGATTGTCGAGGAACTGGGAAAAGGGCCCGAAGTTCGATTCGATAAACGATCGCTTGCAGAAGGCTGACGATTTTACCACTTTTCTTCGACGCGCGCACGAATCCAAAGCCTGCAATTCAGCTTTCTTTGAATCGTCAAGGTGTGGAGCAGTCAAATAAAGGCGACGAAAAACAACAATTGTCAGGTTTTCGTGTCGCTTCGCCCCTGACAAACGATCGCTTGGACGCTTGCATTTCTCTCCTCCCGAACAACTGCCATCCCGAGCGAGGAAGCGATACAGTCACCATCGAAAACCGATTCCCTGGTGCGCATTTATCTACAGAGCCCTCAACATCGTACATTGGGCAGCTCCAACATAAGCCAAGATGGCAAACAACAACAACAAGAAGCCCCTCTTCAGCATGGGCGACTCAGTTTTTGGCAGCAGCATCGGACCGCCCGACACGCCAGAAGTCAAGGGATTATTCAGGAACAAGGATAACGAGAAGAAGGGACAGCCGGATTTCGGGTCGAGTTTCAACTTTGGGGGATTCGACAAGACACCTGAGCCCAAGATTGGTTTTCTCGCAAACTCCAAGACTGCGATGAACACGACGAGCAAATCAGACTTTGGCTTGAATTTTGGGGGGCCTAAGGAGGATAAGGCTCCAGAGATGAAGGGGGGATTCTTTACAAATAACAGCAGCAGCAGCAGCAATAACAAGAGTGATGGATTGTTTGGGAATAACAAGAACGATAAACCAGCCACGAGTCTGTTTGCTAGCAACGCCAATATACCACCCACGAGCGTGTTCGGCAGCAATACCGAGAAACCTGCCGCGAACCTGTTCCCTAGCAACAGCAATCAACCCACCACGGGTCTGTTTGCTAGCAATTCCAATAAACCCGCCACAAGCCTGTTCAGCAGCAATCCCGACAATACCAAGAAACCAGCAACAGATTTTGGAAGCTTTGGTAGTTTTGGGGGCGGTGATAAAACGCCAGAGCCCAAGGGCCTCTTCAACACTGCTAATGCAGGACACACAGGGCCACCAAAGAATATTTTCTATGCTGCGCCGGAGAGCAAACCGAAACCAATGTTCAGTGCGCCCGCACCTGCGCCAGCGCCAGCACCAGCGTTCCAGAAGCCTTTGGGTCGACCGATCAATACTGCTGCGTCGAGTAGTCATATGAGACAACCGAGCAAGTTGAGTCGGTCAGTCATGGCTGAGGAGTTTGAGGAGGAAGAAGAGCCGCTGCCGCCTGCAAGTTCTGCGCCAAAGTCGTTTAGTGTCCCCTTTGATGACGAGGACAGCGAGGATATGGAAGAGGATGATGATGACATGTGGTTGAACGCTGTGGATGAGAAGCCTGCGCGAGTGATTGGTGATGAGTCGGATTTGTTGATGTTCACCACGCCAGCTGTTACAGAACGGGTGAGACGAGAGGCAGAGGATATTTTCAGGGCGACGGCGAGACAGTCTGTTGGACCTGGTGGGGTCGATAGGAGAAAGAATTTGCGGTTCGCAGCGTTGGCGAAGGATGCTTATACACAGCTCGGTACTGCCCCCGTAACGGAATCACCACAAGTCATTGTGGAGACTGAGGCCTTGATCGAAAAGCTGTATGACGAGGGAGTCGGCGAGGAGGAGGATGACGAAAAGATGGATGATACTCTGGCGGCTGTGGCTGGCAAGGTGGTCAAGCTGTGGACGGATTATATCAATGTGCTTCCTCAACCTCACGAAGAGCATGTTGCTGAGATTGGACCCGGCCCGCATTCGACTCCGTTTGAAAAGGCGAATTACCTGGCAAATTTGGCGCTTCAGATTCATCATACCCGATACGACGAGGTCGATGGGGGCGCTAGAGCCGAACCCTTGCCCGAGACGCTTTTCCGGTGGCTGAACGAACACCATGATATGTATGGTAATCAAGTTGACGAGATCCTGCGGCATCGGCCTAGTCCGGCTTGTCATTCGCTGTTTTGGCAGGCTGTATTCCTCTCGTTGCTGCGCGGCAGGGTTTCAGACGTGGTTGACCTTCTCAGAAACGCGGGTTGGGGTCATATTCGCCGGGGTCAGCGAGGAGAGTATGCATATACAGGCAAGGCTCTCGACAGCGTTGAGTTAGCTGTCGAAGAGACGATTCAAGTGCTCGAGATGTGTCCTGGCTTTGATAATAACTGGGAGATTTGGAGTAGCGATTGGACGATGTTCCGTGTGCGGGCTCAAGGCTCACTCGAGCACCTCCGACGATTTGCGGAGGGCAAGGATAATGGTTTCGGCGATTCAACATTCTCATCTTCTGTGGCTTCGACTAGGAGTCCGAGGTCCATGGCTGGGCTTGCCAGACGCGCTGAAAGCCAAGTACCTTGGGAGATCTACGAAAACCTGAATATCGTGTTTGATATTATTCTCGGACAGCAGGGTGCTATTATGGAGACAGCACAGGACTGGTTGGAGGCTACTGTTGGTCTCTTTGGCTGGTGGAACGAGAGTCAGCCCAGCAGGCCTGAGGCGTCACTGGGTGTATCACAGAACTTATCTAGATCGATGGCTCTCGTGCTGGCTTCCAACAGCGGAGCGGACGACGGCAATTACCTCGACAGACTGGCAAGGGCCTTCCATGCCGCGGTTGAATCTGATTTCCACTTCAACTCGCAGAACCCGGTTGAAGTTGGCATGGCATGTGTATTTGAGGACAATGTCAAGGCCGTCATTGGACTGCTCCGTGGCTGGTCACTCCCCATCGCTGCTGCCGTCGCAGAGATTGCATCTTTGGGCAAGTGGTTGCCTCCTCATCAGCCTTCGGGTATCTTTGGGTTTGAAGATCTAGATATGGATGACTTGGAGGTTCTGGGAGTAGATCCGGGCGCGCCGGATGAAGTTGATGGCATCAAGGACAGCACATTGGTTCAGTACGCCCAGGCGTTGGCCGAGAATGACGAGCTGTCTACTGTTAGAGACAAGACAGGCGTTCAGCGCGACGGCTGGGAGCTGGCCATTCACATTTTTGGTCGGATGGATTCTGCTCAACGGTCCGAGGAGATGATGAAGGAGTTGGTGCAACATCTGATTGACAATCTCCACGTGGACTCGAACGCCGTGGTTGATAGACTTTGGACATTGTTGAACGAGTTGGGCATGATTCCTTATGCTGAAGATGCTGCAGAGGTTAGTTTATATTTCCCAACTGACTTAACAAAAGCTAACATTTTACCCTCAAGAGCTACGGAGAGATTCTCGCTCGCGACTCTCATCGCTACGGCGAAGCAATGTGGTATTATGCCCTCGCCCATCGCCCTCACAAGGTTCGCGAAGTCATGAACCTCCTCATGTCTTATTCCCTAATCCAATCAACCGCATTCCCCCCAACCAACGAGCTAGACGATTACCTCTATAAGCTCCTCAACGACCGCAACAACACCCTCGAGAACCTCGCAATCCAAGACATGGAAGGCGCAGAGCTCTTGGGTAAGATGCTCAGCGGTTATGCTTCCCTAAGACAATTCTACGAAATCCGCGACAATGAAGCCAGTCTACCAAATGCTACACCCCATTCTCGCCGTCAACAAGCTGCCACTGCTTTAATCAGCGTCATTGCCAGTTCCGACGATAATATCCGAGGTGGTCTCTTTGATCAATCTAGAGACGGAATCGTCAGCGAGGATTTCCTTCTTGCGCTTTTGGGCGAAGCTCTTGTGTTTGTTACTGATCCTAACAATACAAATATCCATCATGGTCAACTTTCGGAGCCTGTGATTACTCTCGACCAGATTGATATCATCCTGAAAGCGATTGAAGATCTTCAGGCTGTGGGAAGCAGAGTGTATGATGTCTGCGAGGAGTTTTTGAGGGTCGTTTTAGCTTCTGCTCCGGGGTTAAAGGGTTCTACCCCGGCGGATTTACTCAAGACTTCTGTAGGGGGTGGGGGTATGATGTTGGCGGGTAATTCGCTTGTTGCTAGTCAACTGCAGCGGTCCTTGAGCGGGGGTACTGGGGCGCTTGGGAAAGTTAATGTGAAGAGGGGATGGGATTGGAGGAGTGAAATGTCTGCAAAGATGAAAGGGGAGGATGTGATGAGGAGGTTGAGGTTGGGTTTGGCAAAGGATTTGGCTAGCTTGTGGTTGGCTGATGCTGATTCTATGGTTTGGTAAATGTAGAAAAAGTTTTCTTTTTTTTGGAGGGATGGGGCGTACATGATGATGGAAATGGAAAACCAACCAACTTGCTGTAGTTTGTATTGTTTTTGTTAATACTAGATTGATTGGAGGGTAAATAAGCCTCTAAAGTCTCTCAAGTGTGTTGTTGCTCTCGCTTCTTCGTGGATTGATTGATTGTTTCTACTCGCGCCTGCCCACCATTCACAAGCCACTTACTCCCCTAGACCGCCCCCCAAACCCCTTGAATCAGAGCTTCCCTCCAAACACGCCTGGCAGCGGATCTTCGTGCCTCCACCGCTGAGATCAATGGTCGGGCAATCTTGATGGTGACTGTGCAGTACAATAAAAAAATAAAAAATTAATAGTCCTCGTCAAGGTCATCATGCTTTACTCTCAATACGCCGCCCGCCGTCTTAGGACTTTCCAGAAAGAACCCCGTAGACGTCTTTTACCTCAATATAGTACATACAATGCATGCAGGCCCGATCTTTTGCACTCATGAATGACCCCTAACTAACACGATTAAGGACTTAAGCTCTTTTTTTCTCAACAATCAATATTCATTTTTCAATAGTAAACACCTCCATCTCCTTGAGAGTAGATGATAAAAACCAGATTATATTTACCAAGAAAACATCCTCTTACAGATAAAGAGTTATTCTTATTCCTCTTGCCCATTCATTCTTATAAAACTTCTCTCGTCGACTTTGTTTTTTTACCCATACAATTTCAAAAAAAAAAAAAACACAATGCTATAATGCTTCGCCAAGAAAATGAGGATTACTGACAAAGGATAACGAAAAAAAAAAGGTTACATGAATTATACATTGACACACAAGTTCCTCCTCCCCCCTTCCTCCTTTTTACTCCATGAATAACCCCCCTTATTCTAATGCAACAAACAATGAAGAAGAGAAAAGCCAATTAATAACCTTACCTTTTTGTGTATATACCCCATGAGCAAAATAATGGATAATGAAAAGAAGAGGAACTCATCAACTCCCTTTTTTCACTCTTTTCTCCCCTCTTTCAATAAATCCCACTCCTTTTAATTCTTCATTAATCCTTCTTCTCATTCGCCTTTTTATTTTCTTCCAAAGCCTCAACCAACTTGTCTGCCAATTCTTTGGTCTTGACTTGGAGCATCCATTTCTCCAAACCCTTTCCGTTGTCTGTAGCAGTAACAACGCTGACATACTTGGGCGTCTTCGCATCGGCCTTGTAAGTAATTTCGGGAAGCAATCGTTTGTTGAGTGCAATGTGACCGCGAGGCTCGGCACGCAACAGAATACGGACGGCACCCGTCTCCTTGTGTTTGAGAATACGAAGCGGGCCGACTCCTTTAGTGACCCAACCCGTCTTCTTCTCTTTATCGGTCGCGCTGGACTCGTCGTCGTCCTCTTTTCCGGTGAGGAACTTAAGCGCCTTGGCACGGACTTCATAGACGGCGTCCTCGTCCTCCTCGCCCCGGCCGCCTTCGGTTAGCGAGATTTGCTCCTGTGGTGGCTCATCCCCGTCAGCGTTTGTTCTTTGAGCAGCTTCAACATTGGCAGACGGCTCAGGGGTTGACGCCGCTGGTGTAGTCGCCAAGCTCGAAGCACCGCCGAAAGTGAAAGGGGTATCTGGGCCGTGGCCATTAATGATGGTTCCTAGATTTTATATGGGTTAGAGAGTTTTAACTTACTGGTACCTGTTGAAGTTCCCCCGACGGGAGCTAGGCTATTGCCAAAGATGGGAGCTGCAGTGGGGTTTTGAGAAGCACCTCCGCCAAACGAGAAGATGGCAGAGGGCGCGCCAGCAGACGCGTTCGTGTCAGATGCGCCGCCGAAGCTGAATGTGGGGATGGTGGTCGTGTTGTTGGCGCCAGTGGTGTTACTGCCAAAGGTAAACGACTGAGAAGCAGCAGGCTCAGGAGCACCAAAGTTGAAAGAGGTAGGAGCAGTTGGAGGGCCGTCCTGGCCCGAAGCAAAAGGGTTGTTGAAGGAAGCGCCTGGATTGCCCCCTCCAGCTGTGAAGGAAAAGGAGTTGGCCCCTCCAATGTTGCCAAAGATTGAGCCGCCAGCAGGGGCCGTCGACTGTGTAGCAGCTGGTTGAGAGGCACCAAAGTTGAAGGATGTCGTCGCAGGGGCAGGGGCAGGGGCAGGCGTCTGTGAGCCACCAAAACTGAAAATATTGGAGGAGGCAGCAGCAGGAGCAGTGGTAGAGGGGTTTGGATTGGCAAACAAGCTTGCCGGTGGCTTGGACTCTGTTTGGGCGGTAGCACCAAACAGTGGTTTTGAAGCAGCGGCCGGGGTCGAAGCTGAAGAAGCACCAATATTACCAAAGAGATTCTTGGTCTCAGTGGCAGGCGCAGCAGCTCCAAACAATGGCTTGGCATCAGCTGCGGGAGCGGCTCCGAACAAGGGCTTTGTTTGTGTTGCGGGTGCAGCCCCGAACAACGGCTTCGCGTCAGCAGCAGGAGTTGTGGTCACACCACCAAAGAGATTCTTGCTCTCGGTAGCGGCGGGTGCAGCCGTGGAGGTGCCAAAAAGGCTCTTCGTCTCGGTAGCAGGCGCCGCCGAAGTGGTGATACCGCCAAAGAGATTCTTCACTTCAGCTGGCTTCGGCGCTTCAGGGGCCGGAGTTGATGCTGCGGAGCTGAACAGGGAGGAAGCGGGCTTCACCTCGGTGGTCCCGAAAGTGAACTTGGGCGCTTCTGTGGTGGTAGCAGCCGGGGCGGCCCCAAAAAGATTGGAGGCCGGCTTCGCGGCATTGATGCCATTTGTGGCCCCAAAGAGCGAAGTGCTCGGCGCCTTGTCTGCAGGGGCGCCCGCCGTGCTCTGGGCGAACAAATCGCTTGACTGAGTTGCAGGTGCGGACTCTGTCTTGTTCTGGGAACCAAACAAGGTAGAGGACTGGAACACCGCAGGCTTCGCCGGTTCGGTAGTCGCGTCTGCAGGCTTTGCTCCAAAAAGAGCTGAAGTAGAGGGAGCCGGGGCGGCAGTAGTATCCTTCTTTTCCTCTTGGGTGGTAGACTGGCCGAAGGCAGACGTTGTGCTGCCGAAGAGCGAAGAGCCGGTGGTGGTTGCTGGCTTAGAGTCACCAAAGGACGGAGCGGAGGCTGTAGATACAGACGAGAAGAGGTTAGAAGCCGGGGCCTTGGGAATCGCCTCTGACGAGGTGGGCGCGATGGAAGATGGGAACAGATTGGCGGCAGACGCCTTGGGGGTGGTTTCGGCCGAGCTCGCTGCCTCCTCGGGCTTCCTAACCGACGATGCAAACAGAGCAGAGGGAGCTGGCGCCGCTTCGGCCTTCTTCGCAAAGAGGGAGGCCGGAGCCGACGAGTCCTTTGCAGCAGCAGCAACAGCAGCCTCGGTCTTCTTAGCACCGAAGAGAGAGCCAGTTGAACCCGCACCGAATTTGATGGGAGTGTTTGCGTTCCAGGTATTATTGGAGGGGACGGCAGCTGGGGCTGGAGCTGGAGCGGGAACAGGAGTAGGCGACTCCTTCACGGGACTAACTGATCTCTCCTTGTCGGACGGAGCAGCGAACAGTGACCGTCCTTCCTGGGGTAGCAACTTCCTCATCGGCTGACCATCGCTTCCCCTAGTAATGCGCTCGAAAAGGCTGCGACCCTGGAAGCTACCCTGGACACTACCCTGGGTGCTCTCACCAGCATCTGACGATGCGCTTGAACCACCGTTACCCTTGGTACCAAACTGCGGGGTGGCAGTCTCGCCGCTCGACGCAGGTTCTTCCGACTGGCTAGCACCGGGGGCCGGAGAGTCGTCCTCTTCTTCTTCAGATGCGTCCTCAGTGTCGCTACCTTCGTCGGCGCCTTCGTTACCGCTCCCTTTGCTAGCGTCGGAAAGGTGACCAAAGATGTTGGACGAAGGAGCAGGTTTTGGAGAAGAGTCGAAAATAGAGCGTTTGGGTTTCTCAGCCATGCTACCAAGAGGCTTATCTGCCATAGAACCAAACAGACTGCTAGTTGATTTGGCAGGGGTAAAAGACTTTGCTGAGCTGTTTGCGATATTCTCAAACAGAGACTTGGTCGCGGAGGGCGTCTTCTGGGGGGTCGATGTTGGTCTCTGCAACTTGGCAGGAGGTGCGTCTTCGTCGGTGTCTCCGACCGCGTCCGCCTTGCGCTTGTTCTTTGACGAGATCTCGGGGGCACGGCTGCGCTTGTTGGTATCCGAGACTGATGCAGCAAAAGCGGTACTTGTCTTGGGGGTCAGCTGGTCCTCTGCCTTTCTTTTAACTCCCCCGTTGGCCATGGCAACATCACCGTCTTCGTCATCAGAGTCAGGGATTCCATGTTCCTTTTTCCATTCTCTTTTCACTGCTTCAGATGCGCGAACTGTCTTGAACTCGTAGAGGCCATATCGAAGCATGATCAAACTGCGACTCTTTTCGTACTCCTTGGCAAAGTTCAGGATGTTAATCTTCCAGTCCTTCTTGGTAAACACTTCATCGGCGGCATACTTTAGTCGCCTCAAGTCAAGGATACAGAAGAACTGTCGACGCTGCTGCTCATCAAGCTCGGGTGGGCAGTAGTGGGCAAGGAACTCGTCGGCATACACAGATCCCGTCCTGTTCATATCATCAGGGACCTCCTTGGCCAACTTTTCACCAGTAAGTTCTCGAGGGGGTGATTGGATTCTCATCTTGAAAAGCTCTGTAGATGATGTGGGTACAAGAGCCCGACCATTGATCTCGGCGGTGGACGCACGAGATCCCCTGCCAGGCGTGTTGGGAGGGAAGCTCTGGTTCAAGGGGTTCGGAGGCGGTCTGGGGGAGTAGTTTGTGGTGGGCGGGCGCGAGTAGAGAGCAGAAGAGCGGAAAATGTTGCTGCGCGGGGCGGATGAGCCACTGGCACCAGAAAAGTTGGTTGACCTGAGCTCGTTCGTGGCTGAACGCGACACAAGGGTGGTAGCATAGGTTGTTGAGGGTTTGTTCGGGTTGTCGCCCGGCATCCGTCGTGGCGCAGAGACAGCATTGCTCGACGGGACACGCGACAGATCGGATGCAGACATGCTCTGGGAGAGTCTGCTAGATGGGCCATGGGGACGACCGATGATTTTGCGACTTGCCATCTGCGACTCGGATGCGCGTTTCGCTGGGCTCTCTGGCGCAGACGCGGTGGTGTTGAAGTTGGGACGCGGAAGAATGGCGGGAGCTGCAGATTTTACTGGAATGTTATTCTTCATCTCTGTATCTTCCGCTTCCACTGAAGGGGAGGGGCGGAAGAGGCTTGTGAAGCCAAAAATGCTCCGCTTCTTAGATGGAGGGTCCATGACGGCGACCTTGATGGGCGACTTTTCGTCCGAGCTCGAGAGTCGGGATCGGCCGATGACTGGGTGTTGAATTGATTATGAGTAATATTTGATTCAATTCGACGTGGACAACGTGGATCTGATTTGGAAGGGAAAAAAAGTCGCCGGGGATGCGGGCGCGTCGGTTCTTGATTCGGGTCGCGTCCGGGGTGAAAAGGCTTTTTGGGCCTGGATGGGGGGGTTTGGTGTGATGGATATGAGATGCGCGCGATGGATTCTGCGGGTTTTGACGCGAAACCTCGACCTTGAAAATGGAAGAAACAGAAAACAAGGGCCTTGATGCTTCCAATGAAAAAAAGAAATACCAAAGGGAAGGAACACCTTCAAGAAAGGTCAAACCTGTCAAGACAGGTGGATGGCAGGTGATGATGGCGACACGCCGGGAATGTTTTGGGGAACCTTCTCTAGCAGTAGAGACCCTCTCTTTCGCAAAGCAAGGAAAAAAATTGAGGTGCGCGCCCTGGGCAGACCCGAGCTAGAACCCTGTGAGTGCACGGACCACTTTTGACTTGACCGCGCAGAACCCCCCTTGAACGTCTGTTAGCGCGATACTTGTGCCTCTCTAAATCATAAACATGCCTTTTTGAAATCGAAAAGGCCTATTTATCTACAAAAACCCCTTCCTATTATTGAAAATGTCTTTTATTTATTAATCAGGCACATTTTAAAATAAACAGGTGTGTTCTATTTCCAAAAGGTGTTTTTCATTTCGAATAAGCGTAGTCCATTTCAGAGGCATGTTATATTGTAAGTATCGTGCTAACAAACGTTCAAGGGGAGGTATTGTAAGTGCACAGGCCAAATGGACAGAGATGGAATCTTCCTTTGAAACCGATCACCGATCACCGATCAATTGAGTGATGATTCCGCGTGTCCGCCTAACGCGCTCTACAGGAATACACTACGCATGCAGTTTCGAGGGTTGAGGTGAGCCCAGCGAGTCCAAAGATGTCTTGGAACCAATCATTCTCAAGTTCCTCCTGTTGCATGCAGCAGTGTGTGACATGGACAACATGAAATGCATATAATATAGTAAGCCAGCATCCTTGGATGTCTGGAATGTCGTGCCGAACTCCATCTTTCCACGAATGACCTGCATTCTCTCAGCCACCACTTGGAAAGAAACTCTTTTTTAACAAAAATGAAATGCAACCTGTATTCCAAGAAAAATAGAAATTCTGCCTCAAGTCAAGGACAGTTGGTATAGTACAGTACATGGTCAATCATTAAACAAATAACTCGCAGCCAACCCCAATTCTACCACCACACTCCGCCGTTCGAACCCCCGCGCGCGCGCAACATTATTTAGAGCTTGGCCTTGGTCTGGGCCTTCTTGAGGATTGGGTCGAGCTTGGTGGCCTTCATGACGTCGCCCTTGATCTTGAGCTTTCCAGACATGAAGAGTCTCTGGGCGTTGGCCTTGCCGGCAACGAGGGAACCAAAGTCGGCATCAGAGAGGGAGAGGGTGACTGTAGGCTTGGTGCCGAGACCCTTGCCAACGGCGCCCTTCTCCTTGAGGTCAATGTGCCACTCGTCGGTCTCGCCGGCCTTGTTCTTGAGGACGAAAGCGAAAACGGCGTTGCCCTGCTTGAGAGCGTCCTTGCGGTCGGCCTCGCTAGCGTTGAGAGCCTTGTGAATCACGTCGAAAGCGGCGGAGGAAGGGAACTTGTCTATAATTTTGTTAGGGATTGGCATGTGATAAGAGAGAAGTTTCCAAGCATACCGTTAGTGAGAGACATGGTGGCGGTTATGGGTTTGGGTTGCTGTGGTTTGTGGGTTGGACGGTTTGTGAAGAAGGGAATGATGGTTTTGGAATGAATGGAAACAAAGGAATAAAGATATTGTCAAAACGTCGTGGGGGCCCAAAGTTTATAACCTTGAGGGAGGAGTCGCAACCGGGTCTTCGGCGGTCTTGTTAGCGTCTCCCGAATGCGATGACGCTGGTTACATGTGAATTCAACCTCGGCGCAGTCCTCATTGCGACCAGGGGTCCACAGGCAATTGGCAGCAGTGACAGGACTCGCTTATTACCCCACATTGGGGGGGGGTTCCATGGAAAATGTGCCTGGATTTCCCATGGCTTGTGAAACGGACCCTGAACGGTCATTAGCGTTACGCATAACCATGGACCGAGTCATCAACCTTCTCTTGTCCTTTTTACGCAATCCTTCTCAGATCGTTTCTACACTTGAATGCCAATAATACAAACATCGTGTTATTAACTGTTTGATGCCGGACAATTTGGCGATTCAAGAAGATGGTATAACCATTCCAAAAAAAAAAAAAAAAAAAAAAAAAAAAAACCATCTAAAAAAACGTCCAAGGGGTATATTCAAAATAATTATAAACTCATTCAAAAGAGATATTTTCCCACCATTCCCCTCCGTCTCCTCTCCTTCCCAGGAAACCATCTCTCAAACGCCTTTCCATCCCGGCTCAACATATACAATCCTTCGAGCCTACCCATCATCAGTTAGCATTTTCCCTCCTCTCCTTACTATGAAAAAAAACCTACATCAACGACCAAAAAGTATATAACCCCACAACAGCAAGAACCAATACTCCCTTAACCCCCAACACACCCGCTGCCGCGCCAGATTCATCATCATCCACATTCTCCTCTCCAGAATCCCTCAAATAAGCAGCCATAACTCCTCCCCAACCCCCAGGTACATCACTCTGCTTCACCACCCCCTTCCCACCCCCTTCCTCCTCATAAACCATATTCTCCGTACTCTTCGTACTTAACAAATACCAAAACAACCTCTTCGCCCCTTCAACCCATACCATATTCGTCTGACACACCCCTCCCGTCTCAAGACACTGAGGATCCTTCCACATATTATCATTCATTTTATTAAAGAAAACCCATAAACTCGATCCATGAATCACTGTATCTTTTGTATGAGAAATATACATTCCCCAACCCCGATAACACTGATCATCCCCCTCTAAGCAATGCCTAAAAGTCGGATCTCCATACTCTGTATTGATATCCCAAGGAGCAGGTGCCCTTGCCGGTGTGTTTTTGCCCTGCCAATACGGAGATTCTGTTTGTGAGCTAACAATGAAAAGATTCGAAGCATTGCGTAAAGCATATTGATATAAACTGCAGTGCTCGAATGAAGTACCTATTAACCATGTCGGAGATGTAGTTTCAACGAGCAGACCACGACCGACAGAGATTGTTTGCGCGGGCATCAGGGTAGACCCTAGGGGGTCAAGGCCGTGATCAGCTACCCAACCCCAGATGTCTTCTAGGTATGCCGAGGCGGTTTTGGTTAGATGAAGTAAAGCAAATGCTGCTTTGCAGGTTGATGGATCTCCGGAGGTGCATTTAGGGAGGACTAAACTGTCAAGGGAACCTCCGACCCGGATTACGCAGTTCCAAAAACCTACGTCGCCTGGGTTTGGGGAAGCCATGTTGACTTGGATTATTATTGCGCCGGGGAGGACGTCAGCTACCGAGAATAAAAGGTCGGTAAATTGGGCTATGCCTGAGGAGTTTGGTTTGCCGACTTGGATGATTGGTTGGGGGGAGGAAGCCGAGGAGAATAGGGGTCCATAACCGGTTATGACGGAGAGTACCTCGCCGACGAGACGGGAGCCGGGAGGGACGTAGATGGTTGTGGTTGTTCGGTAAATACCTTGGGGAAAAAAGATTATTTTGCAGTTTGCGTGTTTAAGTAGGATAGCGTTGATTGCTGGGCCGTCGTCGTGGTTATTATCTCCGTAGATTTTGTGTTCTGGGTCGTTTTTTATATTGACGACTTGGCTGATATCGTACTCTCCATATTGCGGTACTGACTTTGTAAAGTATTTCCCGTCGTTATCCAAAAGTCCAGGTGGTTTTCTGATTGGGAATATCTTGCCAGTCTGATATCCATCCGGGTGTCTGTAACAAATTAGCATCTTGCATCACACTCATAATGGCATCGGTTCTTACACATTCCCCATAACCCAACTCTCCCCCTCCTTCAACCCCCCCTTCAACAAAACCTCCTCTCCCCTCCTAACCCCAACCCCACCCCCCCCTATAACCCTCAACCCATCAACAACCACCTGTCCCCCCTTCCCCTTCAAATTAACCCCCGCCTCCTCAACCCCCTCAACCTCAAAATCCACCACTTCAACCCCTCCAACCCCTTCCTCAATCTCAACCCCATACCTCCCTCCTTTAATCCCACCCCCCTGTATTACCACCATATATCCCCTCTTCACACTAACCCCAACCTCCGTCCCCTCAAACCATACCCCCCTCAACAAATACTGCTGACTCTTCACTTCAACCCCAACCCCTCCTCCAATAACCCTCAAATCACTAATAACAGCCCCCGACCCCCCCGGTTCCATTACTATTCCCTTATGTTTCCCCCCAATAACCATGATAACTTCAATATTTGTCAGTGAACATCCTTGGGAAACAGACCAATTGATTCCTTTTGCTTCTATCCCAAGGTCGACTCGAGTCATATCAACCTTTATGTTTCTGAGTGCAACAAAAAAATTCTTATTGGCACTTCCTTCCCCCTGAAAAGGATCAAAAGCATTAATCACTGAATTTATTCCTAGTCCAGGATCCGCAATAAGTATAGGTGGGTTATTTGCGTCTCCGATTAAAAACGTGTTTACGAGGAGGTTGATCGAAAAAGAAATGAGGTAGGTGCCTGGGGGGATGTAGATATATGCCGGGAGGGTAGTAACTGTATTTGCTGTGCGGTTTTGTGCTATACATTCACTCAATTAGTCAGTAAAGTAAAATGTAAGGGGGGAGGAGAGGAGAGGTGGGGGGGGGGGGGGATAAATACAAGTAATAGCCAAATTAAATGCTAGAGAAGAATCATTAACCCCCGTAGGATCTGCTCCGAATTGTATTGGGGTTCGATAGTATTGATATGTAGAGTCTGAAGCAAGCGGTGTTGATCCGTTGCGAGGAGAAATTTGGGAACGCCACCATTTTGAAGGGTTTGTTGGTGTTAGACATGATGATTGTCTGGGTTCAAGAAGCTGAGATGAGGTTGTTCCGGATGTGAAACTGGCTATTATCACACCTAATAAAAATAATGATATCTTGTTGGTTTTCATGATGATTTTTCTCACATGATAAGAAGCAGGAATATGTTTAATTATTGAGATATCAAATCAAATAAGAATAAAATAAAATAAAAGTGATAGAAAAGAAGGAAAGATAAAATAGATGAGTAAGAACCCAACGCCCCCCATCCCCCATCACCCATCCCCCTCCTCAAAAACCCAATGATGCCAACACATTAAGGGGGGACTGAGAAAGTAAACTAGTTTTCAGCCTTACAATCCCACCCACATAATCCTCAAAATATTTCAGCTTTCTTATCTCCAATTGGAAAGAGCTAAAACAACTCTTGGCTGTCAGCTTTTCAGTTTCAGCTCTCCATGTTTCCTTTTTTTTTTTTTTTTACGATATACCAATTCCAGGCTGGCTAAAATCTCACAGGAGATTGGGCAGTGACACTCACTCAGTCAATACGAACAACACAAGAGAGAGAGAGAGAGAAAAGAAAGGAAAAATAAAATAAATATTTGGCGGGGAAAATGCTCAAGGAAAATATAAAATAGTTGAAGGGCCGAAAAAAGAAAAAAGAAAGATATTTCGACGTGGGCCTGATTCGAACAGACGCTCCCGAAGGAACAAGATTTCTAGTCTTGCGCATTAGACCACTCTGCCACCACGCCTTTGTAGCTCGATCTTGATCACCTATCAATACTTGTAGCAATCGTACAATATACATATATATATATATATAAATACAATACACTATAAAATAGCTTTGCAGGGTTTGTTTTGAGGAATTTTTTTTTACGTGAATTGAGCATTTGAGCAAATTTGATAGATAATAAGAAAGTAAGCAAAATGAAACTACAGTTTGGATATATGTCTTTTTGGTTGTGTGTGTGTGAAAGATAAGGAATGTAAATTTGTCTCGGAATCGGCAACCTTTTTTCTCGGTGTCAAAAGAAAGTGTTGTTGTCGTCATGGAGGCAGCTATGATGATACGATTATTAGCTAAATTGGTTGAGAAACGTGTCATTTATATGCAAGATGCAAAGACTGGAGAAAATATCCGAAAGTTAATTTTGAAAGAGGTCTGTGATCGTGGATTTTTTCTCTCTTAAAGTCTTTTTTCTTTTGTTTGATGAAGACGTCAAAAAAGGGTTCAAAAAGAATTCCGATTGTTCCGGATTTGTGGTTTTACCTAGTTTGAGGATCTGGGAAGATCTTAGTGAGACACAAGTTCCCGTTTTTGGTGTTGTGGTTGGACTAAAATAGCTTTTGGGGTTCAAAACGTCGTTGATCTTCTTGAACGGTTTTGATGAAGTAATTGTTCATGATTTTTGCTTTCTTCCTTTCACTTCAGATATCTACACTGAGATTGAGTCAAATTGAAGAAAAGGGACTTGATAGTGTTAGCAATTGACTTCAATGACTTGAGACAATCTCGTCTACTCTCTGATCCTCCATTGTGATATACAGTATCAACAAAAACCGGTGATACCTCCTCAACGCTTGCAGGTTGCTCAGTACCTACCACTAGCTGCATTCAGCACATACACATCTCGAAAACAGCACAGATTCCCCCTGCTTTTTCCCAAACAGCCGGCACCGACCAAGCGTTAAGAATTGACTTTTTTCCCCCATTCTTGTTTCTTTTCTTGATATGTATCTATGGACCGTGTATGACCACTTATCTCCTTCTTCCCCTTCCCACAAAAAGGATATGCAAATCTTGGGATGAACGACAGAAGAAGAAGGGGAATCAGGGCTCTACTTCCCTATTCACTCGTTTTCTATCTTTTATTTTCTTCCATCCCTCTATCATTATCATCCTCAACTTCACGACAACGCACACTCTTTATATCTCGTGAAATCTCTTGTTGGATAGTTTGGTTCTTGACTTTATCTCATCTTATCCCATATTCCTTTTCTTCTTCTCCTCCCTCTTCCGAGGAAAATGACCTCGTTCGGTCCCCCTCCAGGGTTCACTCCTCCAGTTTCATCGTCAGGAGGAGACGATGATGGAGGCACTAACAGGGGAAACTCCATCACGTCGGATCATCCTTGGTATATTCTCCTTCTGTCCCTTTTACAAGTCTCAAATACTGATGAAGTTTCCAGGGCATGGGTTCTCATTCCCGTAGCTGTACTTATATCCCTCGGAGCTGTTGCAGCCTGTTTACATACCTCTCGTCGTCGTAGACGCGCAGTTCAACGGGCTCACGAATCTTCTCTGTCAAACAGAGTTCTAAATGGCCACCTTTCTTCACCACATTTATCTCCTCGTCATCCAAATCGTGATCGAGACCCAGACCGAGACCTCGAAGCAGCTTACGCCCTGTCTCTGTCTACCACTCGTTCCGGCAGATGGTGGTCACTCCCTCCGGCCAGACCTCAACCAGAGGAAGGACTCAACGAGCTAGGCGAGGCACCCCCACCTTATGAGAAGGCAAGAGAAAACGCTGCTCCCCCGAAGAAGGACAGCGTGGAAATGCAGGAATTACCTCCTGATAATGAAATTGCCGAGTTGGATGCGGGAGAATCATCTAGACCTAGAGTTGTGGCACCGGCGGTGAATAGAATACCAAAGGAGATGGATGCTACTCCTATCGAGGGTAAGGATGAGGATGAAGAGGAAAGTGAGAGTAGTAGTGATGAGGAAGAGAGTGAGGAGGTCGAATATCGTCAGGCTTATGCTGTGACTATTACGTCTGGGACTGCTTCGAGAACTGAGTCGCCTTCTAGTTGGACTAGAGGGGATGATAGTGGGACTAGAAATGGAGGGTTGAGTATTAGGAGGAGGTCGCTGAATGATGGTGATAATCGTAGAGGAACGAGCGTGTCATCTGGGCACGAGGGTATAGAAGATGAGGAGGATGATCATGTGTATGAGGTGGTACAGGAACCTCCTGCTGCTGTTTTACCGACGGCGCAGGGTGGTGATGGATGGAGAAGAAAGGGTGTATAAGACGGAGGGTCATTATTGAGGGTTCGGGATCTGGTTGCTTAGTTTTGGGTTATAGGTAGAATACATCCTTTTGGTAATAATAATAATCAAGTTTGGCCTTTTCATGGTCCTTTCTTTTTTTCTTTTGGTGTTTATGCTCATCGTGTATCCCCTCTTGGCCCATTCCCACATCGCTCTTAGAGACTGTTTAGGCTTCATCAACATAAAAGTCCTAGGCTTGTTCCATCCCGTTACTTTTAGCCCGTCTGGGTACATAAGCATCAGTGCCTTGGTTGGCAGAATACGCTTAAGCACAGCTTGTTTTGTCGTCAGTTGGTGTCGGTTAAGAAGCGTCGTGTCGATGTGTCCGTGCCGAGGCCGCCTCCACTCGATGATGTTGCCCATAAGGTCTTGGATCACAGCATCATCGCAGTTTGTCATCTCGAACTCGCTGGCCCTGAGCTAGTTGGTTTAAGCTCGTTCATGCTTTGGGATTTGGTTGGAAACCTGTCTCTTTAGCATAGAACCAAAAACATGACGCGAATGCCCGCCGTGCCGGGCGCGTGCGCTCCGAGCCGGGCTCGATTATATGGGATACACACCAAAACTGGCCCGACGCGAGCATTCGAGCCCGACACGATTTGGGCCGTGTCGAGCCTGAAACCATGGTACGGTTCATCGGCTCAGGGACGATCAAGCATGGTTGAGCAAACATATCCTGCTGTTTAAATACATCAGCAAAACACTCACCCATACATTATTAGATTTGACATTCATTATAGAAGGGAAATCCTGATGAGCAATCTCGTAATGCCACAAACTCAATCTTCTTCACCCCCAAAACAGAAATACCATCAGTAAATCCTGTTTGGAACACTTCCTTATAAGTAGAATCTTCATAAAAACCACAAAGGGTAAACACTAATCACCTGTTGTAGACAACCATCAAAAATCCGCAGAAGTAAGCCAGGCCGAGAACAAAGTAATCGAGCACAAGCCGCATATCATATATCGTAAAAACAACAATCACTCCAACCACCTCTCCCCCTCAAAAACCTCCCTCCACCCCTCCCCCTCCCCCCTCCTAAACTCCCTAGCATCAACAACATCCCTCCCCCCAAAATTCCCATACAAATGCGGACATCCATTCGTTCCCTCCACCTCATCCCACTTCACTTTCTCCTCATCAAAATTCCCCAACTTAATCTTTAAAATCCAAAAAGATTTGACCTCGCCAAAGAATAAAGAAGAGGTTATCGGTACCTTTTTTATTCCACACAATCAATATCAACACTTCACACGAGTCAAGAATGGATACCTAGTCAAAATAACATACCTGCCATGAAGTACTCAAATGAACAAACCCATCTTGCTTATCCAAATCTGAAAGCGGGTATTGATCCGGGATAGGAGACGGAGGAGCAGAAGGAATGATTTTGTAGACAAAAGTAGGGAGAGGATTTGGTGGTGGCATTTTGGGCGCGGTGATTTAGTGAAGAGGTTGATGGTTGATGATGAGGATGGATCTGGAGGATGGATGGATGAAGAGAGACAAACCGCAGCCAAGACTGTGACACTCGCTCGAGGGACTTCTCCACTTTTTTGGTCATAACGACGGGAACATGCCCTGCCTTTTAACGAACAAACATCACGTTTTAAAAAAAAAAATAAGTCCTAGTAAAGAGACATTTCTGTAAATGAATACACCTTTTTGAAAATAGCTACTCCGTTTTGGAGGACTCCCTTTCAAAATCAAGAAGACATTCATCTGAACAAACAGGCCTTCCTTCAAATTCAAATGCTTTATTGAGAGCAAACATGTCTTTTTGAAAGTGAATAGGCCCTCGTGATATTAGAAAGGGTAAAACAAATGAATCACATGTGCACTATTTCTTAAACAGACAAACCACAATTTCATTACAGCAGCAACTCTTGATTTAATGCATTTTTATTCCGATTGTATTCCGGCTCCTTTACGGGCCCTCATGCATATTGGTAACCATTAAAAAAAAGGCATAGAATAAAGCTCAAAAACCCATCCTTAAACTCCGAAACCCATACCGCCCATTTTTCATTTCCCATTCATGTTAATCATTTAATCAACCTCCTCCATGGCGCTGTCACCGGTCTCGGCGGCAGGGACGCCAGCATCAGCGGCGGGAGCATCCTCAGAAGCCTCAGGCTGCTGCTCGTCAATGTTCAAGCCGAGAGCAACAAGCTTGTGGATGCGGTCAGCGAAGCCAGCGGGCTCCTCAATGGTGAAGCCAGAGACAAGGAGAGAGGTCTCGAAGAGAAGCTGGACAATGGACTTGACAGTCTTGTCGTTCTCACCGTCAGCCTCAACCTTGGTCTTGAGCTCCTTGATGATGGAGCTCTTGGGGGAGATCTCAAAGGTCTTCTTGGAGGACATGTAGCTGCTCATGGAGGTGTCACGGAGGGCCTGGGCCTTCATGATACGCTCCATGTTGGCGGACCAACCGAACTGACCAGTGCGGATGGCGCATGGGGAACCAATGAGCTTGTGGGAGACGACGACCTTCTCAACCTTGTCGCCGAGGACGTTCTTGAGAGCCTTGGTGAGACCCTCAAACTCCTTCTCCTCCTTCTCGCGCTGCTCCTTCTCCTCGGGAGTCTCCTCAATCTCAAAGTCCTTGGTGATGTCAACGAGCTTCTTGTTCTCGAACTCCTTGAGCTGAGTCATGGCGTACTCATCAATGGGGTCGACAAGGTAGAGAACCTCGAAGCCCTTCTCCTTGAGGGCATCAAGGAAGGGGGACTTGGAGACAGCCTTGAGAGACTCGCCAGTGATGTAGTACATGTTCTTCTGGTGCTCGGGCATGCGGGCGACGTAGTCGGAGAGGGAGGTCATCTCATCACCAGACTTGGTGGAGTTGAAGCGGAGGAGCTTGGCAAGGACGTTGCGGTTCTGGGAGTCCTCATGGATACCGAGCTTGAGGTTCTTGGAGAAGGCGCTGTAGAACTTGTCAAAGTTCTCCTTGTCCTCGGCGATCTCGTTGAAGAGCTCAAGAGCCTTCTTGACGATGTTCTTCTTGATGACCTTCATGATCTTGTTCTGCTGAAGGGTCTCACGAGACAAGTTGAGGGGGAGATCCTCAGAGTCGACAACACCCTTGACGAAGCTGAGCCACTCGGGGATGAGGTCAGTGGCATCGTCAGTGATGAAGACGCGGCGGACATAGAGCTTGATGTTGTTCTTGGTCTTCTTGGTCTCGAAGAGATCGAAGGGGGCGCGCTTGGGAACGAAGAGGATAGCGCGGAACTCGAGCTGACCCTCAACGGAGAAGTGCTTGACTGCAAGGTGGTCCTCCCAGTCGTTGGAGAGCGACTTGTAGAAAGCGGCATACTCTTCCTGGGTGATGTCCTGGGGGTTGCGAGTCCAGATTGGCTTTTGTTTGTTCAACTCCTCCTCCTCTACCTTGATCTCTTTGACCTTCTTGGTCTTGGGCTTCTTCTCCTTGCCCTCCTCGTCATCCTCAACCTCCTCGATCTTGGGCTTCTTGTCATCACCCTCCTCGGTCTTCTCCTCAGCCTCCTCATCAGGAACCTCGGTCTCAGTCTCCTTCTGGACGTGGAGGTAGATGGGGTAGGAGATGAACTCGGAGTGCTTCTTGATGACCTCCTTGATCTTGGACTCGTTGAGGTAGTCGGTCTGCTCATCCTTGAGGTGGAGAATGATCTTGGTACCACGGCCAATCTTCTCACCCTCAGTGTCGGCGGTGATGTTGAAGGTACCACCGGCGCTGGACTCCCAGATGTACTGCTCGTCCTCATTGTTCTTGGAGATGACTGTTACCTTGTCGGCGACGAGGTAGGCAGAGTAGAAACCAACACCGAACTGGCCAATCATGGAGATATCAGCACCAGCGGTGAGGGCTTCCATGAACTGCTTGGTGCCGGAGCGAGCAATAGTACCGAGGTTGTTGACAAGGTCCTGGAGGGATAAATGTCAGCAGGTGTCTTGGGGAAGCTTTGGAAGACTGACGGAGAAAACTTACAGCCTTGGTCATACCGATACCAGAATCCTGGATGGTGAGGGTCTTGGCCTCCTTGTTGGGAATGATGTCGATGCGGAGGTCCTTGCCGCTGTCCAGCTTGCTGGGGTCGGAAAGGGCCTCATAGCGGATCTTGTCAAGGGCATCGGAAGCGTTGGAGACGAGTTCTCTCAAGAAGATTTCCTTGTTGGAGTAGACAGTGTTGATGATCAGAGACAGAAGCTGAGAGATCTCAGCCTGGAACTCGAAGGTCTCGGCCGCCATCTTGAAGGGTATCTGAAAGTGGTATTTGGGGTATCTGACGGATGGGAAGGTCAGTAATGTTTTTGGAAAACTCTGCGGTCTTGATGACGATATTTTATTGCGGGGTGGTGAGGGCTCGTGCGAGGAAAAGTTGTGGAATGGAGGGGAAAGGTTGAAGAGAATTGTGGTTCAGAAGACGAATTGAAATGGATTGTTTTTTTCTTACGCCCGCACAGAGTTCAAGGGCAAGAGCAAACTTTTGGGTGCTGTGGTGGTGGAAAGGAAGGTTCTGGACTGACGAGGCTGATGCGGGGGGGAAATAACGGCAGCAGTTAAACTTACCAAAAAGCCAATCGAAGTCGTCAACGTTCCACACCTCGTAGTTTGGGGAGGAGGGCTTTTGCAAATGGAAAATGCAGAGTGGGATAGAGTTTTGAGAAGATGAGGAAAGAAGATGTCAGGAAAGAAGGATGGAGGGGCAGATGCAGACCTAAAATGTATTTCCAGCAAAGTGCAGACCCCTGGGCTGTGCTCTGGGAGTGTTTCTATGAGATTCTATCACTCAAAATTCCATGGTCTTCTCTGATTCGCTTGATTCAGCATCCACATCAATCAATAAGAGAATTTGATTGGCTGATTTTCAACAAATGCTCCGCTCAGGCACCCACCGTTGAGGCTGCAATCGTCAAACTGAGGGGCATTCTCCAATCCAAGTCGCAGAAGCAGGACGATTCTGGATTTTTCCAAACAGAACAAAGAAAGCTGTGTCTGAGAGCCTGGTGGGCATTTTTCAATTGCCCCTTGGTAGTTGGTACGGACTATTTATTTGAGTTTATCCACAGTGATCCAGCGGTTCATGTCATTTGGTTTGAATAGCATCATAAAATGCTGTTTCTCCAACTTTCTGTGTGGACTGCGAATTGCGATGTCTGCCTTCCAGTTTGACGGCCCGGGCGGGAGAAACCTCCAGAAGCGTCAGGATGGATTTCTGCCCGCGAGGCTGAAAACGAGGCTGGTCCTTGCTTCAAATGGTTGCCCCGCAGCGCCCAATCATGGTCTGGGCGGCGGTTCAGTTACCGCCGGGGTGGTTGAGAGGAGCAACTGACGAACAACGGTTTGTTATCATTGCCGCCTTTTATCCCAAGCCTTTCTTTGAAGCTTCTTTGATTCCTGCCGCCCCTGAGTCCTGAGCTCCTGACAATCATGTTGTTTGGCCATGTCCACTTTTGTACCCCGCATTGCAGATGAGTCTTACCCCTGGCACGTTTTACCCCACCATTGTCAGCCGAAGCTTCAGCCCAGATGAAGATTGAAGATGAGGCCTCATCTGTCCATTTTTTGTTCTTTACCCCTTTATTTATACTGAGATTCTTTGGTACATGTACAAATGCGGCTCTGAAAGACAAGAGAGGCCGAGGAAATGTGCTTGACGATCACAAGGTTTCCAGATTGCCACCGAGCAAATTCAATAAATAGTTATTAAATACCCCTCCACACTCTCTTCAATGTTTGTTATCGATATCTCATCTTGAACACCACTTTTGCAGACATTCCAGATTCCAAATTAACATCATGCACAAAAAGACTTTACTTTATGGTATGAAACATCTCCCGCAAAAGTTTAAATTGTAGAGAGAGGATCCTTCTTCTCCGGATACTGAGTGGTATCTGCTCCTGGGGCCAAGCTGGTCTGATCAAGTCTACATCTGACGCCCCCAATAATAAGTGAACTGTTATTAGACCTGACGCAGCTGGAATAGCTAAATTTGGAGCCGACAGACCGCCTCTTCACAGTCGAAACGTGTGGCATCCAAACCGTGCGATATGCTGAACCGTTCATTGGCCATTACCCAACAATTCAAGTGGTTCAAGAGACCATCAAATCCTAACCCTTCACTACAGCAGTACAGTGTATACGCTATGTTGCCTGCTACCTGGTTTTCTCAATGAAATCACCTTGACAGATGAGATGAACAAGAATCAGATCATTACCCCTCCGGTTCGGTCCATCACCTTGCTTGCGTGTTGTTTTGCATCATGAAGCGATGGTTCCGAGCGGTTCCTGTGCCGCTCGGTACGCTAATTTCTGAGAGTATTTTAACCCCTCCTTTTCCATTGCGTCACCCCTGTACCAGAGCTTACCCCTGCCATTTTTTGCTTGCTTGCTTGCTTGCCGTTCATCCATTTTCTTATATCCTACTTCAACCCCGCCTCCTTCCCCCCACCTCCTTTTCTCCTCTCTCTCTCTCTCTTTTCAATGTTCAGAACCAGCATCACCAGAATCGCCAGGTTCAATCAATTGACACCTTCCATTTCGACAATTCGTCCATTTTCTCAAACCGTCGCCAGAATGACTATCCCATCCCTCCCCGGCCTCCAGGTTGAGGTTACCCAGGAAGGTTCTGGTGTTGAGACCAAGCGCGGTAAGCTACTACTACCAGCTTTTCTTTTTCCTTTCTGTGCAATCATCGATTATGTCCCGCCGGAAGCTAACATGGTTTATTTTTTGCTCCTAACTTAGGTGACACCATCGATGTCCACTACACCGGCACGCTCACGGACGGCAAGAAGTTCGACTCCAGTCGCGACCGTAACTCTCCTCTCACCTTCACCGTCGGTTCTGGCCAGGTCATCAAGGGCTGGGATGAGGGTCTCCTCGGCATGAAGGTTGGAGAGAAGCGCATCCTCACCATTGCTCCCGCGCTTGGCTACGGCGCGCGTGGTGTTGGCGGTGTCATCCCCCCTAACGCCACTCTCATCTTTGACACTGAGCTTGTTGCTATCAAATAAAGGATTTCTTGTAACAGGATAGATCATTGGGTGGAATGCACAATATCGTTTAAATAAACTGCAGAGGTAGCCATCTTCAAGCGATGTTTATCAATAGCTGAGCAACATTGAGATTTGGTTCTCCAAGGCTTGATGCCTCATCCATGCCATCCTTTTGCCATCTATATATGTGTATAATGTACAAATGCTCCAAACCAACCAACCCCAGATACCCTCATCCCTCTTGTCCCTCCTCCTCAGCATCTATTATCCTCCCCGGTATAATACACCCTCCCAACCGTCTATAAGTCCTATCAGCATAAACCAACCCAAAATCATTTCCCTCCCTCCCCCTTAATATCTCCATCACCTCCCCCAAAACAATAACATGATCTCTCACTCTAACCAACCCCTTATTAACCTCTTCATCCAAAACCCTACACCTCAAAACATATAACACTCCATCCCCTTTTAACACAGGTGATGATTCATTTCCCTGCAATAACTCACATCCACTTTCCTCTTTTAACCTCCCAAAGACTTGTCCTTCCCCTTGGTTTCTTCCCCTAGCCAACCAATCCGCTATCCTTGCTCCGTGAGAATCATCAGATAAGATATGTATATTAAACCGTCTGCTTGATTCGACTGCGTCTAATGTTCGGGAGGGGGTGGCGATGTTGAAACTTATTGTTGGGGATGGATGGAGGGATAGAGAGGTGAAAGATGACATGGTCATTGCTCTTGGTTTTGAGTGGTGAAAAGAGGTGCAGACTACGACTGAGTGAGGGGTTAAACGCATTAGGGAACGGAATTGTTCTGAGAGAGAAGTTGAAGGGGAGGACTTTGGTGGTGTTGAAGGGGGTTTTGGAGGTGAGGAGGTGAATTGTTGGGGGGTTGGTTTTGATGCTGGGATTTTTATGTTAGTTTATGTTTTTGCATTAGAGGGGGTTAAGGACGTACTATGAAAACTACATCTTGGTGTTCTGTGGTAGTGCTGTTTTCGAAAGGGTGGTGGTGGTGTTCTTGCGGCCCATGCACCATGACGAAAAAGAAGATTGGATGAATATGATGATGAGGTGCAGCAGCTTTCTACTACTACCCGGAGAGAGCTCATCTTGAAGGGTTGTCCCAATTGGAATTTCGGTTAGAGTTCCAACAAGAATTGTGTTTTCGGCCTCTTGAAATTTGTTTGTGTAATATTTTTTTTATTTTTTTTTATAAAATAACTAGAAACTCTCTTTCTGAAAGCGGTTCATTGATATTCTGATTTCCAGTTTCCAGGATCCTCTTCAAAACCCCTGTCATCCACTCTTTCCATCCCACTGATAATCTTTTATCGATAAGCACCGATAAGCAAATAAGTTTAGCAGAACCCAAAGAGCTCAAGCTTGCTTGCTTGCTTGCTACTGCTACTGCAACCAAAACTTGCGCAACCGGTTCATCCAACCCCCCGTATCAAAAATAATCTCAATTCCACACCACCACGGGCCACTGACAAACCCCACGGGGACAAGGACGACGGCAACGACGGGGATAATCAACCACCCACCCCAAGCATAGAATTAATTCCCTCCTCCAAAACAATCTTTAAAAATGGCACCCAATCTCCCCGCCTGCCCTCTCCTCCCCCCATCCCCCTCCCTCCTCCGCCACTCAATCCCAACCCCAATAAAACTACAATTCCTCAAACAGCAAACCCGCAACGCAACCTACGTCCTCCGCCACCGCCGTCCCTACCAATTCACCCAACTAGTCCAACTCTCCGACGGATCAACCTACACCTGTCGTACAACCTCGCCCCTCTCACTGTACAAATCCGCCAAAGACAGTCGAAATCACACACTCTGGCAGCCCTCGGACAAATCACTCCGCAATATCGAAGTTGACGAAGCCGGGAAACTGGCCGCTTTCAGAGAGAGGTTCGGTAGGGGTTGGGATATGTCTGATAATACTACTACCACCGAGGAATCAACAACACCAGAAATGAAAGCAGAGGCAAAGGCAGTGGTAGAGGAAAAGAAGGAAGAAGAAATTGATCCATTTGATTCTCTTGTCGATTTGATTAGTGGTTATGCTACCGCTGATAATAAGAATACAAAGGGTGGATTGAGTGCAAAGGATCAGGCAAAGAAGGATAAGGCCAAGAAGAAATAAGGGGGGGTCAGAATGGGAAGGGAGGAAAAGGAAATGTAACATTATTGCCATAAATATATCCCTGAGAAAGACAAGTCAGAGGAGAGGGGACACATTGTATATTTGAATGAGGGAAGAAAAGGGACAAAAGTCGTCATTAGAGAAATATATAAACTGACGGTGGTGGGCATGCTCATAATGGCTTATGTACAATATAAAACAAAAACAAACACAACAAAACCCCAATCTTCTTCTACTCATAACTTCCCTCTCACCACATCCCCAAAAAGCTAGTCCCACCACTCGATTCAGCCTAGAATCGACTACTGTTGTGCAATTCAGGATTATTATAATCACCACCACCACTCTCCTCCTGTCCCCCCTTGACCCTCTCCACAAACAACTAATCTGAGTCTTCGTCAATTCTGGCCCGGGCCCTATCCACCGCCGTATTCCCAGCTGGCTTATTTGATTGGATAACAGGCGGCCGGTAAAAGACATTTTCATCGTCCTCAGCATCCAGTTGCATCAAAAAGGTTTCCCATTTCTCAATCAACTAGAGAGTCACACATTAGCATCGTAGTTCATGAATGGTCAGTATCTGACGACAAAAACTCACCTCCTTCTGCGCCTCTACAGCACTCTCCAAAAACGTCTCAACTGCAGACTTGAAATCCTCAACCTTCTCCCTCTCAAACCGGTCCAGCTCAGAACGCATCAACCGACCCATGTCATCAAACAACAACCGGGCCTGGTGAACTTTACGCTCGGCATCAGCTACTTCGGCGCTGACCTGGTTAAGCCTGTCCTGCTGGCTCTTTCCCTGGCGCAGCAGCTTATCCTGCGCCGTCTTGCGCTTCTGAAGCTCCGACTCGGCAGTATGCCAGCTTTGAAACGCCTTTTGACGTTGCGTAAAAGCCTGCTTGACGCTGGCAATAAGTCTGATATACTCCTCAATGATGATACCAAATGTAAGAACATCCTGCTGGGCCTGACGGTCATAAACGTCCCGAATCGTAAGCTGAAGCTCAGAAAGAGCATCAAGCGGGCCAGACAGGGTAGGTGAGAGCTCGACAGTAGACAAAGCATGAAGAGATGCTGAAAAGTCCCCTGCTGCCTCGGCCATTGCCTTGCGCTGAGCAACCATACTATCCATGGCCTTCAAAAGTGCCTTGAGCTGATTCTCAAGAGCATCAAGATACACTCTGCGTTCATGAAACCACTGTGCAAAATATCATCAGCAAAACAATTCCCCCCTCCCACAAGTAAAAAACTCACATCATCCTGTTCCACAAACTTATTCGAACTCCCACCAAACCCAAGCGACCCCAAAACACCTTTACTCTCACCCAAATTCGGCTCCTTCCTCTCTTTGTGCTTCACATCAATATTGAAAGCCTCACTCTCGAGAAAAAGCTTCAAATCCCCATCCAGCTGCAGCGTAGGATGCGCAGCAATCTTGTTCAACATCTTCTCGAGCGCAGCCCGTCGCGATTCGACAAAATTACTCTCAAACCGTCCAACGGCCTGTTTCTCTGGCGGCGGCGGAACCACAACACCCGGATTATTGGCATGCAGCGTCGTATAAAGCCACAAAAAGTCTCTGTAACGTCTCTTGACTTCAAACTCGGACTGCTTATACGCTTTGGATGAAGTCTACTCACCCCACACAAGAAAATCATCAGCCTCCTTATCCATAACTCTCCCCAAAATAAAAAACATACCTTTGTCCTAACAGAATAAACAATATGACTACTCGTCAAATCCCCAACTTTATGCGGATCCCCCACAGTAATATGAAAGCTCGGCTTCGCCGCCTGCTCAATACTAACACTCGGCTGCATCGTAGTCCTCACAGGACTCGGCAGCGCCCCAGGAACAGGCGGCGGCTGCCTCGGTCCGCTCGCCTGTCGGAACAGTGATCCTTCCTCTTCGTCATCATCGATCCGATGCGGGTCCGGCGGGCCAGGCGGTCGCTTGCCCGACGCAGAAGGCGGCAATGTCGTGCGAATCGGCAGGGCGGAGTGTTCCTTGCTCGGGGGAACTGGAGGCGCGCCGCTACCTAAAAGAGGCGAGGCAAGATCGTTGACGCTGCTGCCGCCGCCGATGACAGGTGGAGTAGGGACGCTGGCGGCGGCGCCCAGGGGTCCGAGGGGATCATCCTCGACTGCTTGAAGCCGAGTTGGCTGCGCGATTAGACGACGGGGTGTAGCTCTTGACGGGCGACTAGAAGATGTTGTGGAAGAAGTTGTTGTTGTTGTGCCGCCGGGTGCCGGAGCACTGCTGGTGGTTCCCGTCGCAGTTGCAGAGCTGCCGTCGTCAGCTTGTGAGGTTGCGGCGGAATCGGCCCAGGGATCCTCCATCTTTTTCAAGGTCTTAGATATTTCAAAATTAAGAATTGGAGGATTCAACTGGGGGAGATTCGGCAGCCGTGGTACCGTATTGATGAAGGTTAGTTTGAAGCTGTTTAATAAGTTGGATGTGCGCTGTTACGCAATGCAGGGGAGTGTGGGTTGTAGCTTGTCGTTCTTCCCTGACGCACTGCCTGCTGCTGTCAGTCGTTAAACCAAGCATTTCTTGGCACTTCAAATGTGGGGTTACCACCCAGGGGAAGCTGTGTTTATCTTGCCCCCTTCCCTTCTTTCACCAGTCACAAAATATTTAAAAAGCCATTGTCTCTCATTTAATTATAGGTGATTACCAACGCTTCAATAATTTCAAAGACACAAGTATCTAGCCTATAATAAATATAACCTCCCTCCCACTAACGCTCCGAATCAAAGCACCCACCCGCGACAATCATATTCATCCGAGTGAAGCGAACCTTGAGAACCGGCGTCTTCTTGGTCAGGAAAGCACTGATTTGGTCGGGCGTCACCTGAACTTCCTTGGACTTCTTCTTTCCAGTGCCACCTCCACCTGTTCCGCCGCCACCGCCAGAAGTGCTCGTCGTGGGCGCCTGTGCTGCTGAACCCCCCACAACAATAGACCGATCTCCAGGTGCCGCAACCGCAATGCTATCACCGGCCACGATTGTCCCGTCCGATTGTTGGCCAGATGGACCTGCATTTCCCATGAGTGGGTTAGCCTTGCTGGGATCAGCTGGAAGCTCAACATCCCAGATCCGTACGGTACCGTCGAGACCTCCAGAAACGAGGACATTAGACTCAACGCTGAAGCTCAGAGACGGAATTCCTCCCTTTCCGTGGCCTCGGCAACGCTTGATGCGAGTTCCCTTCTCAATGTCCCAGAGGAAAATGTTTCCACCCGTGTCAGCACTTGCGAGAATTTTACCGTTGGGGGCACACTGCAGTGTACTGATGTGGTCGGTATGACCATTAAAAATCCTCACGCACTGGCCGGTGATAATGGACCACATGCGAATAGATTTGTCCATCTCGTCCGAGGCCGAGAAGATATAGGTGCCATTGGGATGCCACGCCAGCGCTGAGCAGCTGGTATCGTGACCGACCATAATGCGCTGTGCCGAAGCATGATCCTGCGCAAATACCCGAACAGTCTTGTCCCAGCCCGCTGTGGCAAAGTAGTGACCATGGGGACTCCAGAGGACACGAAACACCGGTCCGTCGTGTGACTTGTAGATGCAGAGGCAAGTCCAGTGCTCCAGAGACCAGAGACGAACTTGGCCGTCTGCTGAGCAAGAAAGGAGAAATTTGGTGCTGGTATCTGGTTGTTTGCCTTCGTCGTAGATATTTCTATCCAGATTCTCGATGGAATCAGAGAATGACACACCGTAGATGGGGCCAGCGTGACCTATCAGCTTCCTGTTGTTCAGGTTGAGATCTTTCTCGTTCTCGAGCGTCTTCTTGAGGGGCTTCCCCGCAAGGTGCCAAACGCGAATGTAGGAATCCATAGTGCCAACAGCCACAAGCTGGTTATCATTGGAGAAGTCTATGCAAGACACACTTGTCATGAAAGTTAGCACTAATGAAGCCCAGTCCCCACACAGTTGGGGAAACTTACCTTCCAAGAGTGTTGTGGAAAGTAAACATGCACGCAGAAACGGGAATACCAACGCCCCCAGTCCGCCCCTCAATCAAGAAACGGTCTCGATTTTCGCGGACTTTTTGCATTTCCATCACAACATCTCTGCCACGTGAAGGCGGCAGCGGCAGATCCGAGCGCGCAGGCCCATCAGTATCTTCCTCCAATTTTATCCGCCTGTCAAACTCTTCAACCAAGGTAGGTCGGTTGTCCGTTGGGGGGCGCCGTTGGTCCTCCTCTTCAAGCTCCGCACGCACGTCTTCCTTCAAGTCGGGGTCCATGGGGAAAGTCCCCAACTTGAGTGGAGTCGACGCATCAAGAATGTTTCTGTTGAGTACACCAGTAAACACGCCAGGGATTCCCTCTTGTGCGTCAATGTCGTCAATGTCGAGGTTTTGGGCACGACGGTAAATTGCCTCAAAGCTGTAGGGCTCAATTGGTCCTCGTGCACTCGTTTCGACCTTGCAAAAGGTCTGAAGGATGTAGGTGATGGTCTTGCCACCGTTATCTGTTTCTCGCTCAAGAAAGTGGAAGAGATTGCCCGAGAGTGACTGGTTGAGGGGAATTCTGTAGCGGTTCTCGCGGTAAAGTCTGATGGTGTGATTCTCCTTGATATGCTGTGGCAGAGTCACTGTCGTGAGCAACTGGAGAGTGTCTTTGTGGTCCGCCTCAAAGTACTGCTGGAGCGTCGTAAGAAAAAGTGCGGCCTCATCATTGTAGCACTGCTCAATGAGCTCAATGTAGGAATAGATGAACACGGGCCATAGCAGCTTTCGGAGCTCAAACTGATAGCTGAGGTTAGCACCAAATCTCAAGAACAGTTCTCAAACCAGTCAACATGCCTTGTAGATGTCGAGGTTGTTGTCAATCCATCCTTTCAGCAGGCGGAAAGCCTTTAAATACTTCTTGGGGGTCTGGTCCTCACTTCGATTTGCTGGTCGACCGTCTGGCCCAAGGTGTTGTGTCTCTTGGCGAAACACAGCTTCCGTCTTGGTAAAGCCTTTCTTCTTGAGATAGTCTGTGACCTGTGCCTCTATGTCAGTCTTGTCTAACACAGGTCGCTGTGACATTAGTGCCATGATGCAACAACTTCAGCAATGGCTGGATCAACTTTGCAAGAACTTCAGCAACGGCTGGATCAGCTTTGATCAACTATGGTTCGTATCGGTCGGTTCCGACTCAAGCCAACTGCGATTCCCACAATCGAACAAAGAAAGCTTACTATTCTGAACTCGTTTTGAAAAATAGTGTTGCCTGGCTGGTTGGGCGCCATGGTTGCAGTTGCTTGGTGATGACGGGAATTGTGTCTGAGGAAGGTGATTTGAAAAAGAGAAGAAAGGAAAAGTGTGTGAGGGAAGGAATTCTACTTCCAGGGCTTTCAAAGCGATGCAACTTATGCTGCAGTGCAAAATTATTGAAAAGGGCCCGTCGTCTATTGTTGTTGGACAATGGGATGGAAGGGGTACCGGCCAATAGAACAATAGGAAAGGTTTCCAGACACCTTTTTCCAATGCAATTTTTGAATGAATAAATGACTTACTATTTGATTCAAATTTTGAGCTGAAGGTGGTGGATTGTTTCCTTGTGCTGCGGCAGCAGAACTACTTGCACCTCCACCACCTCCAGCTCCCCCCGCTGACTGAGGTTGTCCGCTGTAGGAGCCACCTGGTTGCACTTGAATGCTGCCCTGTGCTGGAGGGTTTGACATCCTGTCGGTCGAGATCGTCGGCTGACAAAAAAACACCCTTGGAAGATCAAAAACCTTATGCAAGTCCAGTAGCCTGTAGGTATCGTGAATCGCGTCACCCCCGGTCACGTCGTGGTGTTGAGTTCGCGTTTATCAATGTTTTTCATCAACTCTCTGATTTGGAACACGTTCGATGGAATCTCTATGTCCTTAAAGTTGTGTCTATAAATCAATATCGTAATGTCGTAATGATGCGAAAAAAAGTGTCAAGAATCATGCAATGGAAATTGGCGAAAGATGAAGCTCAGATTAAAGATGGAAGTGCATCTAACAGCGGAATTATCCGAAGTTCTACCCAGGTCGAACGTCGAAGAGAAACCGTCTTGGCATGCATACTCGACCCCACAGGGCCTAGCTTGAATGTTTGACAGGGGATCACCGCCCCACTTTGAAGCTCCCCCAACAGAAGCTCCAATTTCAATGCGGGGTTGTATTTCCAGCATCATCAACAATCACAACATTTCACGACATAACAGCAATTTCTTCATATATCTAAGCCACATCAATTCTTTCTAGTTTCAACCAAATCAATTCACTCGAACTTTACTCACAATGTCCAATCAATCTCAACCCCAACAATCACCACCCCCCACAACAACAACCAATCCCCCACCAAACATCCACACCCCCTTCACCAGAACCGAACGCATAGAACAACTAGCAGAAATCGACAAAGACATAGCATCCCTCCTAACCCACCTCTCCTCCGCAATGCGCGCTCTCTCAACCCCTCCACCCCCATCTTCAACCTTTGTCTCAGCAGTAACTTCCCCCGCCTCCCCCTCACCTTCCCCTCAATCTCCCTCTCGCCCCCGCTCCTCCTTTTCCTCCGACTCCGACTCCGAACAAGAAAAAGAAAAGGAAAAGGAAATAAAAGACCCCCAACAAGCCTTTCAAACCGCTCAAACAAACTTCATCAGCACCCTAGATCGCATAGATAAACAACTAGTCAGAAATATTTACGCATTGGAGGAAGCCGGGATTATTACTCTTCCTTCTACGACTAATACTCAGTCAGAAGGAGGTAATATACCAGGATCACAATCTCAGTTAGGAGGAGTAGGAGGAGGATCAAGTCAGGGTGGTGGTGGTGGTGGTGGTGGTAGCTTTAATAGTGCTGCTGCTAGTGCTGCTGCTGGAGGAGGTTCAAAATCAGGTTTGGCTCGTTTGGATCCGGATGGTCTAGGTCATTATGGGAAGCTTGATGTGGGCAAGTTAAATATGGCTAGTAGTACATTGGAGCGTGATAAGGAAGTTGGGCTGTGGCGAAAGGCAAGGGAGTTTCTGGAGAAGGCAGAGGAGAAGAAAGGGGGTGGTGATAAAATGCAGGAGTAAATGGTTGGGTGGTTTTGCTATGGGCATTTTCGGTGTTTGGTTTCCAAAATGGATTTTTTTAATATACCCGGAGAAGTTATTTTTCAAGTAGATGACGACCTCTTTGTCATAGGAGTGAGCTTTAGGTGTAAGTAAGCCAATGTGGTCGCGATCTCAAATTTCAAGGCCCTCGTGTCTTATTTGCTGTTCTTACAGACATAGGAGAAGTCTCATGGACAAACGAAAGACTACTAACGCAGCAAGCGAACTATAATATCCTCTCTCTAAGATGAAAACCCCTTAGAATCACCCTCATAAATCACTAACAACCTCTCTAAACCCCTTTTGACCGAACCACCACAGATCCCCCCATCACGACCAGGTCTCTACTCATCAGTCTTGCAAATCCGGTCATAAGCACCAAAAGTAGCCGTATCATCATCAGTCTTGACAAAATCTCCCTCGGAAACGCTATTATTAAATGTCAGTCATGCTCTACCAACCTCAACACAAAAACGATATTCTTACACAGCATCAAACAATACACAATTCATCTGCTCCAGCGCCCCACCAGGGTTATCTAAACCACCAGTCAGTCAGTCAACTTTCTGCCACATACCAACCAACGATAATCCCCTAGACAAATAAGATGTTTTATTTGTTCACTCACCAAACCAAATAAAAAACGAACTACAATCATCACCAGCTGCATTACAAGTAAACGAACACTTGAAAGCGCCGAAATCCTTTTCCGATTGACGAAAGCCCGAGATCTGGAACAAATCAGCAACAAAACCGTGTGAAGGGTGGTGGGAAGGGAAATTTAACTTACATGAGGTCCAGAAACGAAATGAGCTTTGTACCAATCGGGATTAATCTTGTACGTCTTCCAGTCCTTTGCAGCAATAGGGACAACGTTTGTGTAATTCTCGAGAGGATACTCGGAGGAATGTTGTTTGTCTTCGGGGATGCCGTTGCTGCAGGTTGCGGCGGCGGTAGAGGAAGTTGTAAGTGTCGGAGCAGCGAGGATGAGGCTTGCTGCAAAGGAGACGATTGCAAGGAGGATCATCTTGAGGTTTGTGATGGGGCACATTATGGTTTCTGAGGTGGTTGTGGGAGAGAGGGGGGGAATGATGGTGTGCTGGGAGAGATTAGGAGGTATTTGTAGTTAACAAAGGTTCAAGGTAAATGGAGAGCCTGAAGAGGGATATTGAAAGGTTCCAGGATGACTTGGGATGAAAGACTATCAGGTAGGTTGCTTTGAGGAATCAATTCTGTTGAGGGTTCGAGAACGTTTCAATTTCAATGATTGATCTTCCCCACAAGACGTGAAGAATAGACAAAGGCAAGCACGATAGTTCCTGGGCTGTCTCATTGGGAACTTTCCTCCTCCGACTGCCGACTAGTATGACGATACAGCCCTCATCGAGGTCGTTCGAACTAGGAAGCCACGATCGGTCAATACCTGGTAAGGTAGTCTAGAACTTACAGGAAACACAAGGAACATAATTACCCAATCCAACACAGAGCAGAAGTCACCCAATAACCCCTTTATCTCACTACTTCTAAACCGTCCGATAGTAACACCCTCGGCAAACCAATGAGACACATCAAAAGTTTCAACACGATACCCACCCCTCGTTACACAACAAATCATACAATAATTCCACGATTGTCTAAAACCTTGAACACAAAAAAGGGGGGTCCGAGGATTCCGATCATCTCACACAATGCAGCACCGAGCAACAATCCAACTCCCCTCTACGTTTTCACTTCAAGCTATTCACCAGGCTCGTTCTAATCGTCAATCCTTTTATTTTTGATACAAAAATGCCAATCTCTCCCCCCAAAATGACTGACCGGTTCCCAGAATCCCCATCTGTGATACAAGCGCACGCAGCCTCTCCTCATAATTACTAAACTGGTCTGATAATCCCACCCGTGAAAAAAAAACCGACCACGCCACTCACACCTCTCCGTGATACAAGGACATATAAATCAGGAGACATCCCAAGCACAAGAAAAAACAAACTGTATTCCCCGATTAGCATGAAACGGCCGGACCAAAATCGGTATCATCCTGGTGTAACAAGACCACAAAGTAACCATGATCTACGTTGGAGGGCGATAAAAAAATGGGGTAGAGGCTGTGGGAGCACACTTGATCTGTCATGACAACTTGTATTGCCTCACTGCGCCAGTCCTAAGACATCACAATCACAGCCCATTAGCCCAGCTCAAACCCTCAGACAGAACAGACACCAAAGCAGCAACCCAACCAACACATAGTTATATCAATCAAATCCACTTCTCATTGACACTGAAGAAATAATCATGTATATCAGGCCCTCAACTCCCCCAAGGAGTTTGCCACCAAAAACAAATATACAACAGAAAGTCCCCCCCCCCCCCCCTTCCTCGTTCCTCGTATGGTATGTGTCCAACCCAACACAAAAACGCCCCTGCAACAACAAGAAACCCAAAGTCTTCCATGATATCAAAGAGTAGAGAGAAGAAGAAGAAGCAAAAACCAATCCAACCAATATAGAAACAACAAAACAACAACAACAATGTAATAGTGTGTAATGTAAAAAGTCATGGTATCATAAAAACAATTTTTTAAAAAAAAGCCAACTCCGTTTACTTTCCCAAGGTCAAGCACAATCCAACAACAAATATCATCATGATCAACTTCAATACTCGCTAGACCCAGACGCCGCTGCACCCTTTAACTTTTTGGTCGACTTTGCCGTACCAATATGTGTATTGTGCACCTGTAAAAAAAAAACATTCACTTGTCAGCAAACATAATCCCATTTAAAAAATCATCACAACTAACCTTAGTAGCAAACCTCAAACTCGTAATCGTTTCCTTCAAATGTGCCTCCAACGGACTAACCATGACAAACATGAGCGTCTTCGAGTTCCCGCCCAAAGAATACTGCAACAAATGAGTCAACTTTGAATTCCTATACGGAATATGAGAAGACCCCTTGCCCAGCGCCTCAATCACGTCTCCAAGGCACGCCAAGCTCTTATTGATATTTTGAGTCTCCCTCATCCGCTCGCCTTCGACCTGGGAGTGCTTGAGCCGTTCAGAACCAGCCAGATCGACAAGGTTTAGCGTGCCTTCGCAGCGCTCGTGAGTTGCAGAGTTCTCACCGATAAGCTTCAGGATAAACACCGAGTGAGAACGAGAAGACCTTTCATTCGCCTTTGTGGCGGCAACGGTGCGGTTTCTCTGCGCCTCCCCGAGCATAATCTCCACCTTGTCAGGGCTGTCAAGAGCAACCGTCTTGCAGTTGAGCACCGTAGTCTGCTTGCGGACATCATCGTGACGGATTTCGAGCCTTTTGAGCTCCTTGCCTGGTGTAAGCAGGTCATGGAGTTCCTCATTGTACACTTCGACGAAGCTGCCCTCCATCGTATAGGTCCACGACTTCTCCTTTAATTTGGTAATCGTGTCGTAGATCATGTGGACGGCTCGAGGGATCATACCGTCGGGAGACGACATGGTATAAGTTTTGCCGGAGCCAGTTTGGCCGTAGCAGAAAATGCAAACATTGTAGCCATCAAGAGCGCTTTGTACCAGTTGCGAAATCTCACCAAAGACTTCCTCGTTGTGCACTGCGGGGGGGAAAACGCGATCAAACTCGAACGGCAAGACTCTTCGGCTGATAGCGCCCAAGCTCGTCCTCTCCTCGGGGCCTGTGACGTCGATTTGCGCTGAAGTCTTCTCATCAGGAAATCCAATCATGGCCGCATCACCTTCAGAAGGACTGAGCACCGGCCTAACCCTGCACATAACTCGGATATTGCCCTTTAGCTCTTGGTACTTGTTGAAGAGGACGCGCCTCTCTGTCTCCTCCTTGATCAACTTCTCCTTGGCTTCGTCCGCCACCCTTAGCGCCTCTTGAAGGCGGGCCTCCATTGTCGCGAACGAGTCTGACTGTTGTTTACTATCCGATTCCAGAAACTCGATCTTGGCTTTGAGACCGCGCATTTGATCCTCCATCTTCAGACCAGCTGTTGACATTTCAGTTAATTGGCTCTTGAGCGTCCCTTTGAACGTGAGTTCCCGCTCCAGGTCTGACCTCAAAGTCTCGACGAGTGACCGCATTTCCTGGATTTCTCGCTCCTTTCTGAGTATCGCGAGGTTCAAGTCTTCTTGTTCCGAACCCAACTTTTGCCGCAGCTCCTGGATCTCCTTGGACTTTTTGGTTTGTTCGTCTTCTAACTCTGCTCGGTATCGCCTCTCCATGGCTTCGAGGGCCTCCCGCTGCTCACGCCTCAGCTGATCGAGTTCAGCTTTAAACTCTCTCTTCATCTCGTCAACCTGGTGCTTATGTTCTCGTAACTTGTCTTCGATATCATATTTGTGTCTCCTCTCTTCGGCTTCCATCTGTAGGATTAATTTCTGTTGTTCTTGTTGCATGTTCTGTTTGTCCTGGTGAAGCGATCCGATCTGACTTTGAAGCTCATGGTTCTGTTCCATCAGTCGTTGCCGATCACGCTCAAGCTCGTTCGCTGGTGCATCTTGTTAGCTGCCTTCCCCCATCGCTTGATACCCCCCGAATTACCTACCCTTGTTCTTGGCCAGCTCCATCGATTCTTCCCATGCTTTCCGGTCGGTTATGGTGCTGTCGAACGCTTCTTTCATCACCTTGAACTGGGTTTCGAATTCGTTAAGACGGCCATCGACATCCCAACCTGTAAATGTTGTTAAATTTGAGTCCTTGGTCAAGTATGATGGCTTTTTAGGAGAAAATTGTTTGACAGGCGAAAAAGGAATCTTAGTCATGCTCCTAAGCACAGAGTCCATCTTCTCCATTGCGACGATGCCATTGCGGATTTGTGGCGGTGTCGTTGGCGTCGCACTTGATGTATCTGCCTGACTTTTGACTGGCCGGAATGGATTGGATTCCGCTGTATCATCCTTGCGACTGCTTTGGACTTGGATGGACTCCGTGATGGGCTCCCTGGAGGTATCGGATCTGAAAAATAAAGGGGATGGGGGTGGGGTCTGTCCGCGTTCCTTGGAGACCACTTGATCTCCGGCAGAGTTCTTTCGAGTCTCATTGTCATCAAGCGAAAGATTATGCAATCGCCTGCTGAGGTTTGAAAGCTCTCTGCTGGTCTGTCGGTCATGCATTCCCAGAGACTGATCTGAAGCGACTGTCCGGATCTTCTTTGACCGCAGGACGTTTTGACGTTGGGGGAAAGACGAAATCGTCCTACCCTTTTTTTGTGGTTGGCTGGGCCGTGCTGACTCTTCCTCTACAACTCTATTTCCCATCGCAGTTGCCGGCCGTTGGCGGACGGGGCCCTTGGTGGCGCCACCGACTGACTGGCTGAAGCCCATAGACGTGGGCGCCCTGGACGATATTGGCGGGCGGCTTCCAGGACCGATGCTCTTGCCGAAGTTTGTGGATGCTACATTGCGAGAGGCTCCTGGGATATTCGACGCTGGTTGAGCCTACAAAGACGAAACAGTTAGAACCTTGTTCAAAACATGGCATCCAGAGATAGCCCAACGAGTAAGTACATGGCGCTGCCAATTCCCGCCAAGCCCACTGCAATCACTATGGTCCCCTTCGCAGTTGAGTAGATGAGGCGCCGAGCAGCAACTCCTGAGGCGCATCGAGACATTTGGTTTGGTGGTGTTGGGAATGTCTTGTTCTTCTTTCTTGTGGGTACCCATGGCTGGCGGTGGTGCAGATGAGGGGGGAAGCCGTCGTTGTTGATATCAAAAGTATAAACCTACCGTTGCTAAACTTGCGATTGAAGTTGGCTTGACACCTGCCAGGCGGGATGATGCCGCGGGCGCCACTGCAGGAAGTTGCGATCTTAAAGGTTCACCCGCCTTTTCAGCCAAAGTTTTGCGCTTTGCTTCGGGTTGCGGCATTCCTCCTCCTGCGGTGAATTGGTATGCTCGCTTTGAGGGAATGGCGGTCGCCTGAGCTCGCGCATTGTTTTCTGAATTTGTGATTTCTTGGAGAGTTGTCGCTATTGAAGATGTGGTGGTGGCATGAACCCGCGGGGCGCGAAGGCCTGATCGGTAGCCATTATTATTATGATTTTCGGTGGTGTTGCCGTCCATGTTGATTGTGCGCATTCGAGGAATAACAAGATGGACGAGCAGGTAGGAGGATGAGAGGAGCAAGGCTCCCGAACTGGCTGCTGTCGGCGGCGACGTGGTGGAATGCAGGTGGTGCAGCGGATCTTTGGTGGTGGTAGTCCTCTGGAAAGGGTGTAGCGCAGAAAGCGTGAAGCTCGATGCTGCTGTGTTTACTTCACCGGGGCAACCAAAGATTCGGGAGTGGTTGTGGTCCGTGCGCTGCCAAAACCGACGGCGGGGCGTCGTTATTGGAGAATTTGCTGGGCCAGCTGGGGCGGCAGCTGGAGAACGGGACCTGCTGATGACTGGACGCAAATCGAGAGACGACAACGAAGCACTTCGACGGAGTCTGGGGCGCGGGTCATGGAAATTCAAAGGCGGTGGAGTATACATCCACTCTGAATGATCCATTTGTTCTTTGCTCGTCGTGAAGATAATGGTGATGGGGCATTTCGAATCCAAAGTGAGCCAACAAAAAAATCAATTTTTCTTGCCCCTCCCAAGAGGTTTAGGTTCCTTCGGGTTCGAGGGAATTCAGCAAAGGGCAGGGGGGTTTTTAATATTATTTCCATTCACCGCCAGAGGTGCATGCGACGGATGCATCTCTTTAAATGGGCCCATGAGGGGAATTATCGTCTTTTGCGCTGTTCCCGCAGTGTTTCGGAACATTACCATTTCATCGGCTCCCTGTTTTCATGTTTCTTGGTTCTCTTAAAAGGGTAATATACGAATTCTTGAGGATAAAGATTATTTCGAACTCTATTCTTGGTGGGTTAGGGTTGATGATCTGAGGAAAAGCTCACCTTGCTCGCCTTGAAATGCACTGGCCAATCGTTCACATGCAACCCCACCTTTCTACCTTCTTGACCACTGACGACCGATAACGGTCCGATTATCCAAAACGCTGAACGCGCTTCTCTTAAAATAAAATAATGAAATTCCAAGACATACAGACCGTCAACTGACCTCTTTTTCTTCCCGTCTTTGACACATTACCTGCAACAATATGGAGAAGTTCTCCCAATTCCGCGACAGAGGCAAGCTTCCTCCCCCATTCCCATTCCCGCATTCCCCTCCTCACTAACACACCAACCTACAACCCAGGCTCGGGAATCTCCCCCTTCATCCCAATCTCAACCCCCAACTCACCCCTCACAACAATCCTCTCCTCCCTCCTCTTCCTCATCCGCCTCCCGCTATTTCTCCCCTTCCTCTTACTCCTCCCCATATCCCCTTTCCTCCCCGGCTTCCTCCGCAAGCTCTACCTCTGGCTCCTCCTCTTCATCCCAGGCATCTGGTGGGTCGACCTCCAACTCGACAACGTCAAACGCGGTTCCCTCTCTCAACAACCCCCCTCCCGCGTGCCTCATCCCGGTTCAATCATAGCCGCAAACTTCACCTCTCCAATCGACGCAATCTACCTCGCCGCCGTATTCGACCCCATCTTCGTAGCAACATACCCCGGCACCAAGAAAGTCAGGCGAATCTCTTTACTATCCGCCATCTTCTCCCCTCTGTCCGGCACGATCGCTACCTCCCCACCTACAGGCCAAGGCCTGACCAGTCTCAAAGCTCTGAGAGAAAAATACCCAAATCATATTTTGGCAGTCTTCCCCGAAAGCGGAACTACAAATGGAAAGGGAATCTTGCCTTTGAGCCCTGGGTTGCTTTCTGCCCCTGTTGAGGCGTCTGTCTTTCCCGTTAGCATTCGGTATACTCCCCCGGATATTACGACTCCTGTTCCTGGCGTCTGGGTGCAGTTTTTGTGGAGGTTATTGGGACGACCGACGCATACGATTCGGGTCAGGATCGCGGAGGCTATGCATAATACTGCGCAGGCTACGAATGGGGTTCCGCATTCTGGGAGCGAGAGGAGGAGTAGTGGTGAAGATGATGGGGTGACGATTGAGGAACAGCATTTGCTTGATAATGTGGCCGAAGCACTTGCGAGGTTGGGGAGGGTCAAGAGAGTGGGCTTGACGCTGAAGGATAAAAAGGCCTTTGTGGCTGCCTGGAATAAAAAGGGGTCAAGATAGAGCAAAGGGAGGAGACCAATGGTTACGGGTGGGATATTCTTTAATAATATTTGGGCGGTCTGGTTGTATGAATAGTTACAACCGTGGAAGGTTGTAAACATAGCTAAAACCCTTTTGAATAATAATCATAATCATTTGGACTAAAGAAACATGGAGAGCTTTGTGAGGTATCTGCAACATTATAAAATTGATAGCCAGCCTGGTATATATGTTTTTGTACACCGATCCAACCCGGTGCAACTTGAATAGCGCCATTTTCCCATGCCAAAACGTTCAAAAAGAAAAAAGAAAAAAGAAACAAGCTAATATGTACAGCCAAAAATTGGTTCTGTAGAACCCCCGAAAATAATCATGCCAACCCAAACAATTTTTTTCCTTTTCTGTAGTGCAATTAAGCATCAGTGACGCAACCGTGGCTGGCATCGCTGACAAGCTTGGCGTACTTCCTGAGAGTACCCCTCTGGACCTTGGACTCGGGAGCCTTCCACTCCTTCTTTCTCTTCTCCAACTCCTCAGCGGGCACCTCAAGATCAAGGACGCGCTTCTCGGCATCAATGATGATCTTGTCGCCATTCTTGACGAGGGCGAGAGGACCACCCTCCATAGCCTCAGGGACGATGTGACCGATCAGGAAACCGTGGCTACCACCGGAGAAGCGGCCGTCGGTGATGAGGGCAACATCCTTGCCGAGACCGGCACCCATGATGGCGGAGCTGGGCTTGAGCATTTCAGGCATGCCGGGACCACCCTTGGGACCCTCGTAGCGGATGACGACGACGGTCTTCTCGCCCTTCTTGATCTCACCGCGCTCGAGAGCCTCAATGAAACCATCTTCGTAGTCGTAGACCTTGGCGGTACCTTCGAAGCGGAGACCTTCCTTGCCAGTGATCTTGCCAACGCAGCCGCCGGGAGCGAGAGAACCACGAAGGATCTGGATGTGACCGGTGGGCTTGATGGGGTTGCTAAGAGGACGGATGATGGCCTGGTCGCTGGGGAAGTCGGGGTAGGCCTCAACGTTCTGCTTCATAGTCTTGCCGGTCACAGTGATGCCGGAACCGTCAATGATGCCCTCCTTGAGAAGGAACTTGAGGAGAGATGGAGTGCCGCCGATCTTGCAGAGGTCCTCCATGACGTACTTGCCGGAGGGCTTGAGGTCAGCGAGGAAAGGAGTGCGGTCGCTGACGGCCTGGAAGTCGTCGATGGTGAGGTTGATACCGACGGAGTTGGCGATGGCGATGAGATGGAGCACGGCGTTGGTGCTGCCACCGAGGATGGTGACGACGATCATGGCGTTCTCGAAGGCCTGGCGGGTCATGATATCTCTGGGGCGGATGTCTTCGCGAAGGAGGTTCTTGACGGCCTCACCGACGCTCTCGCACTCGGCCTTCTTGCTGGGGTCCTCGGCAGGGTTGCTGCTGGAGCCCGGAAGAGTCATACCGAGGACCTCGATGGCGCTGGCCATGGTGTTGGCAGTGTACATGCCACCGCAGGCACCACCACCGGGGCAGGCGTTGCGGATAATGTCGAAGCGCTGCTTCTCGTCGATCTCGCCAGAGATGTACTGTCCATAAGCCTGGAAAGCGCTGACGATATCAATGGGTTCACCGGACTGGCTGCAGCCGGGCTTGATGGTACCACCGTAGACCATGATGCTGGGACGGTTGACTCTGCCCATGGCGATCAACACACCAGGCATGTTCTTGTCGCAACCGGGCAGGGAGACGTTGGCATCGTACCACTGGCCGTTCATGACCGTCTCGATACTGTCGGCAATAATCTCTCTGGATTGCAAGCTGTAGCGCATACCGGTGGTGCCCATGCTGATACCGTCCGAGACACCAATGGTGTTGAAGCGCATGGGAACGAGACCCGCCTTGGCGACGCTATCACGAACGAGCTTCGAAAGGTCGAGAAGGTGCATGTTGCATGGGTTTCCATCATACCAGACGGACGAGATACCGACCTGAGGCTTGTTCATGTCGGCCTCATTCAGACCAGTGGCGTAGAGCATGGCCTGGGAAGCACCCTGGGACTTGGGTTGGGTGATGGTGGCAGACACCCTGTTAAGCTTCTTATCGTCGGCATAGCGGCGAGGAGTAATGGAAAGCGAACGACTACGTAAATAATGGTCAGTTTTCCGTCTACATTGCTTTGCAGACAACTGCGAAAGCCCAATTCAAAAGAGGAACATACAGCTGGTTCTTGAGAGGCAGGGCCCGGCTTGTTGCCAGAGCTCTAGGGGCCCCGGCTCTTAAGAGCGAAGAGGCAAGCATGGTGATGGAGGGGTATGAGGGATGAAAGAAGGAGAAGGGAGAAAACGAAAGGGAAGCAATTGATTGCCCGGGGGAACGACTAGTATTATATTTTTAGTAGAGTAACCGGGAACAATCCAATTGACCCTTTATTTTTCCCTCACAGGTGAGGAGCAATGCGTATTGACCAAGGGTGAGTTGATCTTTTGGGCGAAACCGGAGGTAAAATTTCCATTTTGACCACTGTCATAGGGACAAAATGACAGGGGGTGTCCCCCACCAATACCCCCGCCTGGGCCTAGCTGCCGACAAATCCAAGCTCCCCAATTGGTTCCTTGAAGAATATGGACAACTGGGAATGGAGTCTTGTGTTTTCCAGAATATTTACAAGTCAAGCGCCAAATATTGTCGTCCACGTCGTGTTGCCAGTAGAACACAGAGGTGACCCTCTTTTATTTCCTTTAGCTTCGAATCTAGGATACAATGTTGCAACGGTTGGGTGCCCAACTTCCCCATCTCGGTAGCAAGCAAACTAAATTTTGGTTTGTTGCTGTGGGGAGAGAGATGATGGGGTTTCGGTGGTTCTGCTGACCGAATTGTGTCTGCTCCACCAGATTGAGCCGGAGCATGGGCAATGGGAATCACGAATCCGCCATCGGGCCGGGGCCGGTGTGGACTTGCATAGCAATTACCTTTTGTCCCTGTGATGTGCATCCTGCCGCTCGACGCCCTTCCTATGACATGCATGTCCTTATGACTTGCCCTCCTTTGCATCTGCGGTTGGCATGGTGCCGTCATCCTTTACCCTCCGATGCAATATGTGATCGATAATTCCCATTTCCTTGGCCTCGTCGGCAGTCAAGTACTTGTCCCGCTCCATCATGTCGTTGACGGCCTGCATATCGTACTTTTCATATCCAAACGGCTTGTTGATATGCTCCTTCACAATCTTATTGATCTGCTGGCGCAATCTTTGTATTTGGTTCGCATAGATAAGGATGTCGGTGGCCTGGCCACGTGTACCTCCCAGTGGCTGATGGACCATGATGGAACTGTGCGGCAGCGCATATCTTTTCCCGGGTTCGCCTCCAATCAGGAGAATTGCAGCCATTGATGCAGCACCACCGACGCAGACGGTCGAAACGGGCGATTTGATGTATGTCATCGTGTCGTAGATGGCCAAGCCGGAGCTGACCTCGCCGCCGGGGGAGTTGATATACATGGTGATGGGCTTATCGGGATTGTCGGATTCGAGCCATAGCAGCTGTGATACTATTGAAGCTGATACCGTATCGTCAATCGCGCCGTTCAAGCATACTATCCGTTCCTGTAGCAGTTTGGAGAAGATGTCGGCTATGGGTAATTGGTCAGTTGCGGTTCATGCGCTACACCAATTCAACTCTGAGAGTAGAAGCTTACATGTTCGCCAACCTCCCGCCTAAGCTGTTAGTCAGGGGAATCAAGAGGTGTATTGTGGTGAACATACCGTGACTTCTGTGATGTATGGCATTGGGATTCCACCCATGGGTGGTATCATCCCCGGAGGATTGTTAAACTTTGAGAAATTCCGACATTGTGAGGAGCCTATCCTTTGTAAGATTCGAGCTGCGGTTCGTTGGGCGTTCATCGTGACAATAATGCGATGGTGGTGCTTGTTGGGGAAGACACCAATCTTGCAAGGCGAACGCGGAGCACAGAGTCGTCACAGTGTGGAGAGCAGGAGCTCCAACCTACAATAACGTTACCCCCTTGAACGTTTGTTAGCGCTATGCCCGATTATATGCTTTTTGATATCGAAAAGACATATCTATTTTCCAGAAGACTATTTAATTTTAAAAAGTCCTTTTTATTATTAAAAATGCCTTTGATTTATTAATTAGGCCTGTTTTAAAATAAATAGGCGGTTTTATTTTTAAATAGGCATGTTTATATTAGAGAGGCATAAGTACTGTGCTAACAAACGTTCAAGGGGGTATTGTAGCTCCAGTCTTGGCAGTTTAGAGCTTGAATTCTGCCAAGGAACCATTGGGAACAGGGGATGCACAGATTCTCCATGAGATTTCAAACAAAACCAAAATCCTGAAAATCCATCGACAAACTCAACAACCTCGACATATATTGCAATTTGTCCCTTACAATGCAGTCGATATATTTTACAAGGCTCATTCCAGGAGCTTTGAGACCCCAATTTCTCCGAAAACTACACGCAAGTGCTCCCGCCAGAACAGCACAAGATTCAAAATCTCCAGAACCAGAAAAGGAATTTAATGTTGATACAGCTGAAAAGGTCGTCAAGACGGCCGTCGGAGAACTTCCATTATCCCCTTGGATGGACCCGGAATTCTTTGAAAGGAGAAATAAGTACCTGCAGACAAAACCAAAGACGAGCGGATACAAGAAAACAGATTTTCAAATGAAATTGAGCCGCAACCCTTATGCCATGGCATTGGCAACTCCGGCCAGGAGGTGTATTATCTCTGCTTGCATTCTGCCGTCATTTTTCTTCCAGCAGTTCAAATTGCTCAAACACCCTGAAACGGGAGAAGCCTGGTTTGTGCCCCAAGGGCTTGACAAACCAATTCGAATGCAAGTCACCGCTGATGAAGGCGACGGTACGATTAAAGAGGACGGCGTTACGAAAAAATATCCCCTCAAGCACCCAAAGGGCACCACACCTGGACCTTCCGCATTCACACTCAATAGTCGACGCTTCATCAAAAGCTTTCAGGACAAATCCTCACCCTACTCTGGACAATATCGCAAACTCATGCGTATGAATGATGGTGGAAGCGGCCGTTTCCGTATCGTGCTTAACAACGCTCGCTGGCGTCCCGACATGGACGAGGCCATTCTTGACACCATGCGCAAGCGGATTGTGGAGCGTCTTCTTGAATTTGCGACCAGTGTTGAACAACAAGACCGCAAGTACATACAGCCGTGCACCTTGGACACCTTCCACGAGGCGCACCATCGCGGGTCCCTCGTTTACCTTGGAACACCAGACGGGTCGACTGAAAGTTTCGGGGAGATAAACATCCCACGGCTCTCGACCGTTGATGTCAAGGGCAAAAAGTATGGCTGGAAAATTACCCTTCATGATTTGCGAGTGCTCCTGGGCGACGATTACATCAATCAACTGAGACAGGAATCCTCGTTGCTTCGAAACGGCTCCCTGTTTCTATTAGCCCGAACCGCTACTCAACCACTGCAACTGCTGTTGTGGAAGCTCCAAATGTACCTTTCTTTGGATCTGCCGGAAGTTGGCTCTGGAAGCCAGGCGTAAGGCCTTGTCCTTCTGTCCTCTGCGGATGTGACCCAGGAAAGTGTTTGGAAATTCGACCAAAGGACCGTATCTCCAATTTTGAGAAACTCTGTGCTCGTCGGGCAACGGGCGCTTACCTTGCCACACCTCCAACATCTTGGAGCATATAAACCGGGCGGAATCCTGCAAGTGATTACTGATTTGAAAAGATCTTCAAGCAGGCAAGCAAGCTTGGGTGTTGTGAGAATTTAAATCCCGCAACGTCCAGAATATTTATTTGGGCCTTCAGCTCTACCTTCTTTGAAAGCGCCGTTTCGAGACGTGGACCACTTGAGAACGATGGGTCCTATTGATGAGCACCTACGCCTTCTCCCTCAAAGCCTGCAGAGACAAACCTTGTCAGATGACAATCACCTCAACACCCAGCCATGGAGCAGCTATGCCATCGTCTACCTCAACAACATGCTAAAAGCCCAAAAGCCCAAAAGGCCTGTTTGGACACGTAGGTTTTGTGTTCTGTTACAAATACTCGGTGGCATTGCGTTCATCGTTACATGTGTCACACTCCGGCCGACTCTTACTTCGGCCGCAGACACAAAAAGAGCAACACAGCTGGCTCAGTGGGAATCTAACAAGGAGTTCTTGGAGTTTTGTGAGACTGTACGTAACCAGACTTTCTGTCTTGATCTCATTTGCCAAAGCTAAAGGCCAAAATCAGCACGAGTTCAACACAACAGCTTGCCTATCTGCTCAGAACTTAACACTCAACGCTCCGCCTGGTTTTATGGTTTCCAAATGGCGTCGCTCGCTGTCGGGAAATCCGATGCAGATAATGGTCGGATTTCATCCCATTTTGTCATCACATGCGACTTGGATCATCTTTGGGGTTTTGGTATGTCTTGCGGCCATACTTGGAATCGTCAAACGACACCAGGCGCCCCTTTACCTCCGAAGATCCAAACGATGGCTTGAGGGACGAAATTTTTCGCCGTCGAAAAAACGGGTTGGTGAGACTGTCTTGCCATACCATAACTCGGATGTTACTCAATCCCCTCCTTTGTTGTCCGTTGCCTTGCCAAAGGAAGGCATAGCCAAAGACATAGTCAAAGACACAGTCAAAGACAACAGCAGCAACAGCGAACCTGTTATCAAACATGCTGTGGCCTCCACCACCGCCACCAATATTCAGCCCATTCGGAATATACAACCCCATTTCCGGCATCGGGGGAGGTTCACGAGACACAAACCTGGGGATAATCATAATCATGAAGCCATGGATGATTCGAGCGACGACGAGATGTTTACCTCTGGTAGCACCAAATGGGCTGCAGTCAGGAGAGGGAGACTCAAGATGAGGAAGAGGGTGAAGAGAGCCGGAGCTAGCGAAGGTTAGGTGGAAGGAAGCCTTGGACTCGGAGAAACATTGTCTGTCAGAAAAAGCAAGGAAATATATGCACAATTGCGGCACAGGGATCTTGCCATATCATATCATATCCAACCCCAACCCTCGTCATATCTTGGGTTGCATTTTCTGCTGATCTTTTTGTCTTCTTATGACTTAATCCCGACGATCTCCTTTTGTATGTGTATATACTAGATTTATTCCGGTCTTTTACAGAATTGGCAACTCGCCGATTCCGCCCCAGCTTTCAAAGCAAACAAGAATTGTCACAAGCAAGTCCATCCAGGTCTACAGCTGTTGCAGGGGCCTCCTGGCTTTAGTCACACATCTTTGTCTCGTCTGGTTTGCAATGTGCTTGTGATGATTGCCACGGCTCACAAGACCTGAGAGAAGGCAATCCCTTTGTATATGGATTTTTTCTTCTTTCTTCTTGGCTTGTTTTTTTGAATAAGTTTACCAACAAAGAAATTCTTTTTTTTCGATATCGACTCTCTGAAACTCATATTTAACGACTCGATCCCGACCATATACACATACATAGTCACAAAAGTCAACACACACACGCACACACACGCACACACACGCAACACCTGGACGAACAACGTCCATCGACACTCACCATAACGAAACAACATTCGTCTACACTCTCTCTCTCTCTCTCTCTCTCTCTCTCACACACACACACACACACACACACACACACACACACACACACACACACACACACACACACACACACACACACACACACACACACACACACACAC